>CM057813.1:33582674-33620174 GCA_030067965.1 Latrodectus elegans
TTTAATTTCAAGAATATTAAGTTTCCTAACTCTAATGCATCTGCAAATTTTAATTTAGTCATGAAAGAGCTATATAGGACATATTGTTTCTGATTGTGCAGTTTATATTAAAAACCGAATCAGTTAAGAAAACATTTTGCACAATATTAAATATAGTAATGCACAATATTGAAATTAAGCACAATATTTAATTAATAATTACTTGGCAATGTTACAAAATGCTTTAACACCCTCACTAAAATTTTTCCCAGAAAGGGATATTTTAATTTTTAAGCAAAGCAAATAACTAAAATAAATGAAACATTAAATTCTGTCCAATCGGAAAATAAGAAATGAATAATTTACAATAGAACTTGGTATATAAATATATATACATAAATAGCAGTAGTTATAATACACATTAATAAGCATTAAATAATGCATTTTTAATTAATAGTCTTCGTAAGAAAATGGAAGAGCTAAACTCACATTAGTATGGAATGTAATGGAAACAAATCAATACAGACAAAATAGATTAGAATATTGACAAGGAAATAATAGTTATCGGCATCATAGTGTAATTAATTATACCTGGTATTATTACTCAAAAAGCTATCATCAGTACGAAAATTAATATAAATCTACATATAACTATTATATCATCGTAATGATATCAGGCCAAACATATAAATTATATAACATATATATATATATATATATATATATATATATATATATATATATATATATATATATATATATATATATATATATATATATATATATATATATATATATATATATATATATATATATATATATATATACATATATAAATTTTAATTTTTTCATTTTAGTTCCTGAAATTGCACATAAACATTTATTTCTATTGGTTATTTCTTGTGCTTATTTTGTTTCAATGTAAGTTACACCGTTCAGCTGAGCATGTTTACTATCTTCCCATGTGGAATGTTTGATGGTTCTATGATAAATGCCATTTCTTTTTTTTTTTATGGCCTATTACAACTCCTATGAAATTTTTATATTTTAGAAAAAGCAACCTATTATTTTAAAAACATTATTTTTTACGAATACTTCAATTTGTTACTGGTTCGAATGTTGAAATGTAATTTTAAAATATACTTTGGACTATATAGGTGTTAACTTCAATTGTTAACTTCAATTTAACATATTTTAATTTTATTTTGACATTATATTCCTCTATTACAGTTGAAAATGCTAATAATTTTGTAGATAAGAAAATTCCATATATATTATGTATTTTCTCCGTAGTTTAGAGCAGAAA
Organism: Latrodectus elegans; assembly: GCA_030067965.1. NCBI lineage: Eukaryota > Metazoa > Arthropoda > Arachnida > Araneae > Theridiidae > Latrodectus > Latrodectus elegans. The sequence goes on from CM057813.1 coordinate 33,583,960, forward strand.
TAATCTTTTATTTTTCAATGACACTTTATTTTTAACTTTATGTTATAATGCTTAAATTAATCCACTTTATTAACATATTCAAATTTATAAGCTCATACATTAAATATATAGTATATAAAATATGTAGCAAAATCAAAGCTGAAACACCTAACTACTAATAACGTCGCAGTGTAAATGACATGAAAGTATTGTAGAAAAATATATATATATGTTGCTATACAATTCGGGGTAGTAAAATATCTATTTTCTGTAATCCTCATCTCATTCATACTACAACATAATCCTTTTCGATACAATAAATTGCATATCAATAAAAAATATCTATTTTTCTGATATATTTTCTTCCTGTTTACTTTGCAACAAATATATAAAATAAAGGAGAAGTATTACAAGAGATTTAATTAATAAGGAAAGAGAAAGTAATTAATTTTGCCATAAAATAACATAAAAATGTATATAAATGGTGCTTTTAAATAGGAATATATATTCGTATGACTAATGGAATAAAAAATACATATAAACATTTATAAAGATTATTGATTTGTAATAAATTATCTAGACGATTGCTATTACTTAAATTAATAAATATGATGAAAATAATTAGTTGTTAATGAGTGACTTATAAGTATCCAACAATAAAATTAAAACTTTCTTCGTAGACTAATGGAATGCAATTTATATTAAAACAAAAATATTTTGACTCACAACATTTACAAGAGGCTTATTATTATTATTTTTTATTGAAACACAACTAACAACACTTCAACAACATTTGTATTAAAACCAATTAATTTAATTAGTCTCACTTAACTTTTAATAATTTTAGATTTAAGGCTCAAGAAGTAAATATATCATTGGTGATAAGTGATATGAATTGACCTACGGTTTGAAAGGGATTTCTGAAAGTTGGGTATTCTCATTTCTTTCAATATTGCATATACAAACTTTCATTTCCTTTTCTTTTATAAAAATAGTGTCATTTGAGTTGTTTATTGTGTCATCACCTTTGAGAATTCCAAATGTCTCATATAAATATAATCTACTTTGTTTATGAACTTAAAATACTGCTTTACGAATAAATATACATAATTTGTTGTTAATTTCACAAATGCTAATGAATTTTTGATTTACTAATATTTTGTTTCTCAAGCTATCATTAGTTAATAGAATGAAAACTTTCAATATTAACATGAGGGAAGATTATCTACCAATTTTTTTTCCATTCTATAGTACACTAGATCAATCGTTACCTGTAATATGTCTTAAATAGATCTTAATGATTTTAAATAGAAACATTTACAATGTTTAGAGTAATGAAATCTTTTAAAGACATATTTTTTTATTCAGTATTAATGATATTAATCAAATCACCTGGAACACAATATTTCACAAATTTATTGTTAAAAATGTTGAACAAATAAAATTATTATGTGGTAAGTATTAAGTAATGCAGATAAGTTCTTTCTAAATATTCACTTGACAAACTCTCACATTTTATTGATAATAACACATCGAATAAAAGGAAATATGTCAAACACAGACACATTTTACTTTGACAGACTCGTTATCTATACTAAAATTTATTAACCTACTTTGAATTTGATTTACTTTGAAATGTAGTTATATGTATATTTTATTTTAGAAATGTCTCCAAATTTAAAAGAAAAAGTCGAAAATTTTCATTTGCTAGATAGTTTCCCTCTCTCTCTTTCTCTCTCTCATAACATTTACATCGCCTGGATTCATTTTTGAATATATTTATATTTACATAATTTACATATATATATATATATATATATATATATATATATATATATATATATATATATATATATATATATATATATATATATATATATATATATATATATATATATATATATATATATATTGCAATTTTTCTTAAATGGATATACTTAATATGAATTCCATTAAAAGTTGAGATATTTTTGTAAAGTAAAAGCCTTGAACACTTTTCCAAGAAATAAAAGCTATGTATTTTAAAGTAGAAATATAACGAAATTTGTTAACCTTAGAAAGTTTTTCAAGCTTTATTTAAGAAATATAACATAATTTTATGAGGCTAATTAAATTTCAATCGTACATAATAAAATGAACTTTCAATTAATCAAAATTAAGCATCATTTTAACTCAAAAGAAAAGCAAAGTTATAATGTTTTTTGAAAAAAAAACTCATTTTTTTCCTATAATGAGAATTAACTCCCTTTAAATATTTCATATTAACGCTCTACTGCGCAAACTGTACAAAAAAGAAGTACAAAAGAAATTTTTTTTTACCATGGTGCAATTTTTTTATGACTTAGCATTGTTTAAAAATAATAGGTAAAATACAATTGGATTTTTTAAATGTTTTTTGGATATATTTTTTGCAAACATTTTAAGTTTTTACTATATTTATTTGCTCCAGACATAATTAATTCTTAATGTTATAACAGTTAAAAATATTTTTTAGAGTGCGTAATTTATATTCTTTGGCGGATTTGTTTGCTAAAATGTGAAATTGTTTTTTCAGTGTCTGGAATAATTTTGCATTTTTACTAGAAGAAAGAGCAGTTTTTAATTGAATTTAAATAAAATCAACAAATGTTCCCTTTTTTATTCCTATAGTTAAATAAAATATATAAATATAATTAGCTAACACTTGAGTAAGGAAGCTTATTCAAATCCTACTCATGCATTATATATGTTTAAATTTTTAGAATGAATCGAGTACATAGATTTCAAGTAAAATATAGTTAAATACATGATAAAAATGATATGCCAATGTACTCCAAATGTAAAATATCTATTTTACTTCTGGAGTACATTGATATATCATTTTTTTTATCATGGATTTAATCATATTTTACTTCTAATTATACCAAATTGTTTGCTAATCATAGTAGTTATATAAATGTAATTAAAATTGAACATTTGTTTATAATTTTGTTACCTTATAAGAACACAGTTGAATTCCAGACATCTAAGTAATATGGGACCGTAATACTTTTGGATAATCAAACTTTCAGTTAATAGGAATTGTTTAGAATATAAGAGCGGTCTTTTTTAATTAATTATTGTACGTTGAAAATGACATAAATTCTTTATAATTAATAACTTATAATAAATTAAATTAAAAAAAACAATTTTACATGTTAAGGTACTTACGCAAGTGCTGTACATTAGTACAGTATACACATGTATGAATCTTTAAATAAAATTCATTGTCTTATAAATATCTCGGTCACTCTCTATAAACTATTTCAGAACTTTCATAATATTTTGAACTTCCAAATAGTGGATCCACGTGACGGTGCCAAATTGCATGAAGTCCATCGTATGTTTTTGCTCTACGTTTAAATGGCTGCATGCAACTTCAAAGCATGTATTCATCTTTCAAAGCATCCTCCAAAACACTTAATCCACTTCAAAGTAGTGTCAAATCCGGTAAATACATCAATAGATGATAGTTCTTTGTCAGCTTCAACTTGGACATTAAGTTCATCTTCTTCTTCGACACTTTTAAAAAGATGACCATCATTTGCAATTTAAATTTAGAGTCTGGTTCATGATTAATTCCACTATTTCTTCAGCACAAACTTTTGAACAAACAGGAGTTTACAAATGAATATTTCTGAATTTCCCAAATGACAAGAAATTCTCATCTTCTCCCTTCTCTTACTTTCTTTTTTTCTTGAGATGTTTCCTTTTTCTTATATTTCTCTTTTTCAGTATTTCCTTTTTAATTTTTTGAAATTCTGAAAGTGATTCTGGTACGCAGAATTTGAATAATTGGAAAGCTACTGTATATGCATTTAGAATAATTTTAATATAAAAAAGAAAATTTATAATTATGCATTTTGTTAATTTCAACATTTTAGACATTTTGACTTTTCGAGTGTCAATATTTCATTTTCTTATGGAATATATTTTTATGTATAACTTATAAATTACAATTTTAATCTCTTATAATTTATAATGAATTCGGAAATAAGTAAAACACTATAATGCCAAATCAATAAAATTTTGACAGATAATTTCGGTATTCCTTCTTGGTCTTAAAATATTACTATTCTCTTAGGTTTACAAAATAATATTGCAAAGTATTAGCACAATGAAACAAAAGATGGGTTTCCTTTAAGGATAATTGATTTTGATAATTCAATCATAAATCAAATCAAGCAAGTAAGGTAATCAATAATCAAGCAAGTACACAATTTTGAGGTAGAAACTATCATGCTTGTTAGTTTATTGCAAATATATAATGCGTAGCTGCGAGCAATTTTCTGACTACGCATTGGTGTTTTGATACCTTCACACATTATTGTCCCTCTGTTGGAAGTAACTATATAAATTTAAAATATGTTTATAATAAAAATTTATATACTGTTTACATATTTGTTGATAAATTTTGATGCCTCTTTCCCAAGGATAATCATTACCGTTTCAGTTAGAAATGAAATACAATAATAATAATTGGAAGTAAATGCCATTAAACTTGGTTCAAATTGCTTTATTCACTTTTGCCTTATTCGAAGGAAAAACATCCATTTTCACAACTATTTTTTTTATCTTACTTTATTTAAAAAATCAGGCCATAGTTACTCTTAACAAATAAAACAATACATTTCAATAACGATTGTTAATTAGCGTTCTTGTTAGTTTGCAAGCATTTTGTGTCTTTTTCATTAATTTAAAAATAAGCTATACAATAAATATTTTAAATTAAGCTTTATTTCACACATGGTCTTTATTATATACTAAAATTTTGAATCCAAAGATTTAGATTAAAATATAGATTTCCATCCAAAATTTACACAGCGCTGTGAAAAGCTTAATGTTCTTTACAAGAACAATTTTTTGAAACATATTAAAAGCACCGCCTATTTAATTTAGATAAATGACAATCTTGTTGTTCGAAATATGTTTCAGTGACATATTTTAATTCATTGAAGCTGTAATATATATGCTTGTTTCAATTATTTTATTATAAAGAAATATTCAAATAAGTAAAAATTCCACTGTTTTGTCTTCGTTTCTTTCATTGTTTTTAACTTTAACATTAAAAAGACATAAGAAAAATGTTTTTGTATTCTGGCATATTGTATTTTTGAGTTTGTAATGCAGCAATAGCCGTACATTGATAATAATTTACTCGAGGTAACTTCTTTTCCATTTATTACATAAATAATTCTAACACTAGATTACTTATAGACTTAGCAGAGCTTTTACAGAATAGTAATACTTAAAAAAAACAAATAATATAAATCCTTAGAATGTAACTAAATATTTTATGCCTCTTAAATCACTCATGTGAATTATTATTTTAATGACAGAAATGTGGAGGTGAAAGATTAGACAAATTACTTTTTTTTTAAATTCTCGTTAAATACCAATAAACTTTTGAAAAACCATAAGGTTCAAATCTCTTAAAATGTTTCTATGCAAAATTACTCTAGAAATTCAATTTCAGTAAGAAAAAAGTGACTAGTTCAGTAAGCAAGATAAAAAATTTAGCTCTGTGAGAGAGAAAGTTAATGATCTGAAACATAGTGAAGAGAATGAAAGAAACGCATACCAAATTATCTCAGTGAAACAACATAATTGATTTTGTTAACATAGAAAATACATAGTTGTTACGATTTAACTTTAAGCTTTCAGATAAGGAAAAATATTTTGAAGCAACTTTTAATGAGTTGAAATAAGCTTTCCATTTAAAGATTAATTTTTATTTAAAATTTTCATTATATTTTTTCCAATGTCCCATTGATTTTGCAGTTATGCAAAAATATATTATGAAGTTAGAAAAATTCAAAGCAGAAATAAAGTTTTTTTTTGCTCTTTTCACTTTTTTGACTTAATATTAACTCATATAATTTACTTAAGCTTGTCTATTGCATTTTTATACGAAGACTTACTTTTCATGGAAATTTCATTCTAGATTCTGTCAACTCAATCCTTATTTCTGCGGATTACATTATTAAAAAACAAAACGAGGCAAATTTTTTTGGAAAATTTAAATCATTTTATTAATTTGTATTTTTAATCTTTCAAACATTTGTTTTCGTCAGTTATGTATCAAAGTTTATACATAGTAGCATTTTCATTATTATGAATTTTTCAAACAAATTTTACAAAAGTCTATATGTTCAGTTTATTTAGTCGTCTGTTCCTGTTAAGTCCAAAAAGTACGTTGATTAACATTTTGCAATAACAATGTATATGGGAATTTCCTTCGAAGGAGAAAATTGTATAAAGAAAATTACTAATTCAATAATTAAGAGGGAGATACTGATAATAATCAGGTTTCATTTTATAATTTAATTCACAAATTTATATTCAATATTAATTTCGATGGTTAATATTTATCGTGATGGGAGTGTTTAATGAAAATAATTTAATATAAAAATTATTTTACCTCTTCATTACTAATTTAATAATATGTGTTATTACTTACTTATGGCTAAGTTGTAGAATCATGCTCCTCAAGTGTAATATGTATTTGCAAATAATTATCCCCAAAATAATTCCAATTTATCAATTTCTAATTACCTCTGCCTCTATCTCTCTCTCTCTCTCATACACACATACAGAGGCATACGAGTACATACATAAACAAATGCACATGTACATATATAACCGAATAAAGAAAGCAAGAAACTATTAATTGCATATTTTTATTAGCCAAAATTACTAATTGGTAGCGCAGCTATCGCACCATAAATTTATGAATAAGATATTATTTTTCGAAATTATTTTCATTTTAAATTACTTTTACATGGCTCAAATGAAAATTTTAAAAATTAAAAATTAAAATCAACTTTCATGATTGCTTAAACGAAACTTTTTGTTTTTAAAAGTACGTTAAATCTATTGATGAATTCATTTATTTTAATTCAAAACGAAAGGAAAAGGATTCTGAAAGTAAAATATTGTTAGGAATTACTTAATTGAAAATGATTATGTTTTTCAATATTTATGATGACTGAAAAATATATCTTAAAAATTTAGCAGACGTAAAACTCTCAAAAGCAACCCAAAGAAACATATAATGGCTAATTAGCAGAATTCCCTTAACAAGTGACAGCCATGATTCTGAAACGAACATACTAGATTAAAAATATTTTGCACATATTTTATGTAATCAGTTTAATTTTTAAATGATTATTTTCGGAATTAGTTACTAAAAGAAATCTATGAATAATCAATGAGTATTGGATGAATAGTAGAATATAAACATGCAGCATTTTCATTATACTAATTATAAGGTTCATAAAAATAGACGTTTGAATACAAATAAAAAAAATTCAAAATTAATTTCATAAGTTATTTCTTACAAAATATTGAAAGCTAAACATAAAATACTTGATAAAAATAATTTAACAAAAATAAAAAGTGTAACGAAACTAATGATGAATGTTGTAAGCAATACTTGAAAAGAATTACATAATTTTAACATGAAAGTAAGAAATATAATTGTCTTTTAATTAGAGATTAAAGAATTAATATATAATGCATGAATGAAACTAATATTCAATCCTTAAGAAGTAAATACATAATTTTTTACTAATTAAGATTATCCAATACACAAAAAATGGCTATGAACCGTAACTAAGAATCATCATTTAAATCATTATTATCATTATTAAATCATTATATCATTTAAATCATTATTACTTGGCAAGGCTAAATGAACACATTAAATATTTGCATTCTAAATTCTATTTTTTTCCGGGAGATGAGATTAATTACTAGGGTCGTGTGTTACATAATTTGATAAAAGAGCATGAAAAGTTGTTTTGAAAAAATATTTTTGTACTTAATTCAATATTTTGTTATCCTTAAAAAGCATAAATTTGACTACTTTTTATGCTGATATTTAAATACTTAAACTGACATTGAATATTATATTGAATTTATATATCAGAAAGAAAAAAGTTATTATTTCTTCGAATCGTAGTTTTAACTAGAGACACTTTTCCTCTAACATTTTTATTATCATTTGTGCCAAAAAAAATTATAGCGATAAATTTTGTTTCCAAAATACTTATTAATTTGATTTTTTTTAAATGCAGAGAAAAAGTTCTTTTCAGTATTATTATTATAATATTCATATTTCAAAACTTCAGAATTAAAAAAATTTCTACATAACTAAGTTTTATACATAAATACTTATAATTTAGAGCTATTTTTTCTACATTTCCCAAATAAATTGAAAACATTTAGCTTAATTAGGATCGAAATTCACGAAAACAATATCTATTTTCCTCTTGATATTTGTTTGATATTAATTTGGGTTTGTGCGTTGCACACACACACACACACATTATTTATAATCATGATTATAATACTTTCCTGAAAAAAGTAATCTAATGGTTTAGTATGTAATGTTGAATTATTAATTAAAATTTTGATTTCTGTTTAAAATAAATTAAATTTTTTAAAATGATTATATTTGATTAAAAATAGCAAACAATATTTTTGAGAAATAAATTTATGTACTGTAATTTTTAAATATTTATATTTGGGATGATCATTTGCGATTTTTTATTGAATATCAAAATAATTTCAAGTGCACATGACTTTTGTTATCGATACATTGTTATTTTGTATAACATATAACTGCAGCATATCATTTTAGAATATCAACGTACCCTTATTTTACATAACATAACATTTTGTGATCTTATCAATATAAATATATTAGGTTACAACGTCTGCTTATCAGTATATCAATTTATCATACTTACAGATTATTATTCAAATACAAATACAGATTATAACTATACAGGTACAGATTCTACAGATTGTCATTTAAATATCATATAAATATGTGATTGAATGCAATAAGTACTAAATTTTCTACATTTCAATTATTTTTGACTTCTGCTATTCTTGTATGTGTGATTTTAATACCTTTTGAACGATTTTAAGCATTTTGAGTTTTACATTTTTTTGAAAGGTATTCGAAAAGTATATTTTTGTTTCATATTTTAAGCTATAGTATTTAATTCTTAAAAACAGTTTGCTTTGAAGTATTGAATTATATGTTGAAGTTTGATTTGTTTAATCAAAATAATATGTGAAAAACATGAATATTTGTAGAAAATGTTTGATCAATCTACTTGGGAATAGTAAAGCAACTTAAGCAAACCACTTTCATTTAAAGCTTGTTTTTCCTTAAATAAATTTCCTTAAATTGAGTAGAGAGTTTTGTCCTTAATTTATTTTAAACTATTTCATCTTGAAATTACTTTGATATTTTATTAATTTCCATTCTGCAATGATATTTCCTTCTATATTTTCTCGTTGATAATCAATCAAGATTTACCTGTAAGTCATGGGTTCAAAAACTTTTTTTTCTCGTGGACCATTTTCATTTTTATTATTTTCGGTGGACCCACTACTGCTACATTTCTACTATTTTCCAAAAACTTCTAAAAAATATAACCCTAAATTGGGGGTGTTAATAAGAAAAAAAGTAGCACATTTTCTTGTGCCCATTTATTAAAATAATGCATTTGGTTATACATAATTCTAAACATTTATTATTTTGAACTATCCACAGTTTGCAAAAAATTAGCAATAAACTCTGAAATGTAAATAAACAATAAAAAATAGTCATACTTTTAATAAGATGGATGTATTTGATGAATTGGCATGGAGAGAGTAAATTATCAATATTTGCCTTCTGTTTTGTTAGTCTGTTCCTTTTGTTTCCTTTTTTTGTTAACAGATTGGTAACAAAAACATTTTTCGATAAGATATGTCGAGGGAAATGTTATCAAACATTTTATCGAAAGTCATAGATATTATTCGGGGATTTCCGCTTACAGCTAAAGTGTTTGATAGTCTTTTTTGAATTTTACTTTCAGTTTCTCGTTGGTGCTGAGCTCAAGTAGCTCCTCTTGTAATACCACATTCTCCGCTTCCATTTCATCAAATGGGGCTTTGATCCATGGTGGTATTTCCATCTTAAGAATATCTTCATATATTTTTGAAGTACTAATGCAGGGTATTTAAATGTGTTGAGCGCAAGTCTAAGTATCGTCATCAAGACATTCTATCTGTAACAAGTGTGTATCTCTGACAAAAGTTCGCGCCGACCAATATTTTTCTTCATTAATTTTAATTTACCAAGGAAAGGAGAAAGTACATCCTTTGTTTTTATTAAATTAAGATTTTCCCCTTGTAAGGGGACAGACGCTTTTTTTTGTTTTGAGGTTATTTTACCAGAATATGGCTATTATAACACAACAGAATAGAATTATATTGCAATAAAAAAAAAACGAAATGTCCATGGAAGCACCGCTCTTTTAATGAATCGCCGCCGTCGCGTAAATATTTTAAGCAAAAAAGTACCTAAGTACCTAAAGTTTCATCTTTCCTGACTTTTTGTTCTTTTATAGAAGTTTTGAATACTCTCTAGTATTTAATTTTTGCTACATAAATATCTAATATACACAAATAGTAAAACAAATATAATATGATTGACGAATCTCAATAAACAATAAGAAACATCTATAACAAATATGCAGACTTCTTTCGGCACTGCAAACACAGACATCGATTCACTAGCAGTCACAATTTTATGTTCAAAATCCTAGAAACAAATGAGTAACGTTTTGTTCTTGGCATTAATATTTATATTAATGTAGATTGCAAGCACAGCGCAAATCGCATTTTATCCCTTTGCAGGTCTAAACAAGCACCACGGACGAGACACCGCATGGGTAGCACTTTGCAAGTCTCGGCATGTGGTGTATACTTGCACTAATGTTCTATTGAAATCTGTGTTTCAACTGAGTTTCAAATATTTTTGAGTACCTATATCAAGATTGATGCTACCTGCCTACATTGATAGATATATCCAAGTCAAAATTTTTGTTCTTTATTATGAAAATCAGATAATTTTCCATTCATCCCCAACAACATGTCAACCCTTGTCTACGAGGACCTCCGAGTAGTCTCGTATGAACCCCAGAACCACTTTTGGTACCTATGCTATAAATATTCTTTGAATTACTCACTATAAGTTCGAATAGCAATATACACCCTCTTTTAAAATAATGCTAAAACAGTTAAAACATATCATATTTTAAATGCACGTAAAAATGACTCCGATGTCTGAAATATAAAATGTTGAGTTAAATCTGTTGTGTTTGAAACTTTTAATACTGAACTTCATGTCAAAAATTATACAAACAACTTCCTTATTATTTTTAAGAAAATAAGTTTTTTATTACCATAAGAACACAATAAATTTGGTAAATACAATAGTAGAGCATAAATTATAGACTAAATTACCTATATTTAGTATGTTGATTTTTCGTATATTTTACAGTCTTCATATATTCTAAGATATTAAAATTAATAAAAATCACTAATTAACGAAGGAAGAAGTTAATAAATATTTTAATACTTGAATGTGATTTGCATTTTGAAGATTTCTATGCTGTTTCATTTCCTTCTGATTCAGAAAACAATTAATTTAATCAATCATATTTAGGCAAAATCTGAAAAACTTTATATTCAAGTACAAAGTAAATTTCTATTTTCCAAAATAATATATATATATATATATATATATATATATATATATATATATATATATATATATATATATATATATATATATATATGTGTGTGTGTGTGTGTGTGTGTGTGTGTGTGTGTGTGTGTGTGTGTGTGTGTGTGTGTGCGTGTGTGTGTGTGTGTGTGTGTGGTTAATATTTTGTAGAGTATTCCTTACAGATTTCAATTGGGTTTATGTGTGGGCATCGGAAATTGAGTTGAAGAAAAAATAAACAACTTGGAAATGCTTTGAAAACATCATAATATTTCTGAATGGAAAATATTTTGCAGAAATTTATTTTTTACGTTCAATCTATGAAGCAATATTTTCAATTTGTACTCGTTTGAAATAAAGGGTAAAACTAGTGATATTAACAATGAAAATAAATGCAGTATTAAAAAATATTTTACTATTTAGAAGTTTTAATGTTTAAAACTATTCACTTTTATGCGCTTTCATTTAAAATTTATCGGGTTTAATTCCTATGCTTATCATAAGATTTGCAAACATAAGAAATTCTGCTTCATTTTTGAAATACAAATAATGGAAACTTGATCGCTATTGTATGCACTATTATATTAACATTGCTTTAATTATTGTTTCGTGAAAACAATGCCTAAAAGTGAATTATAATTAGATTAAAGTTGAAATTATAGCCTAAATTTTGTCGCGTATTTAAGCTACATAATATCTATTATAAAAATAATAAGCACATATTACATAGAAACAAAATATTCATTCACAATCTTTAAAGAAATACTTACTGATTTTCTCCTACGCTAAATACTTTAAATTGCAATTTTGCTCTACATAATTTTTTTGACGCTTCGTAATTTAGTTTTCGTTACAAAATGCTTTATGTGTGCCCTCGTGGTTCCTTGATTCGGGGTTGTAATAGACTTGATAAAATTGCTTTTACCCCTTTCATTAGTGGTCACCTGTCATCAATGGCTTTTGTTAATATATTAACCTTTTCCATAGTTTCAGCTATTCCTCTTTTATGAAAAATGTAAAGAATAACTAATGTTTTATGTTTCTCTCATGATTTTCCTCCCTTAAATTAATTAATCGATAGATAATGTTTTGTAGCATTTTATTAAGAATATTCTAAAAGTTACATAAATTTTATTTTAACATACTTCTATAACTATTGAATTTTTCTTAAATTCTATGCAGATTGGCATCCAAGAAATTGTTTGATAGAATTTCCCACATTTCCACTTTAGCGATACGATAATACTGCTTTCATGAATTAAAATACAATACCGAAATTCTTAGTGGATGAGTAAAGCACATTTGGCTGTTAGACTATTTCCTACTCTTTATCAAAGAATTCAAAGTTTTGTATTTTAATTTTAACACTTTTTTATTGTTGTCTTTATTATTTAAAAATCAAATAAATAGCTCTTTTATTTGTTATAATTTATATTTATTTTTATAGATTAAATCTTAAGTTTATTTGTGTGTGTGTGTGTGATATGACTGTGTCTTTTAATATTAGAGGAAAACATTCAAAGCACCAAAAATAAATGTCGCTTATTATTTTTTCCAATTTGTTGTTTGTTTCTTAAAATTTTATATTTCTTCAGTTCAATACACTAATTCAATGAAATTTACTTATGCTTATTTGTCAATTTGTCTTTTTGTTATAAAGTATTTTATTTTATTATTTTTTTACAATAAGAAATAATACATTTAAATACACAAAAATAAGATAAAAATATTTATAAATACAGCAAAATAGGGATAAAATAGAAATTATACATTACTTTGATAACTTTCCTGAAATATTCATTAAATACCAGCTTTATTAAAATAAAAATTATATACTTGTTTTTAAACATGACAACAAAACTACAAAACAAATTTAAAAAAAAATGTAAAGCATTTTAAAATATAAATCCCACTTTTGTTCTTTCAAGAATAGAGTCAAGCCTCGTGTATTTGCTTCTATTTTACTTTGAAATTAATATCCATGCATATTTTGAGTAATGAGGTGAATTTAGAAAAGAGTAGAAAAGTATAATTTACCGACTAATCTTTTCATCTATTATAGTAACAATTAGTTGAAATGTGTCATTTACATATCATCATTTAACATGCCTTAGTTATTATAATCTTTTATTTTTTTATTAAAAAATTTCAAACACATTTATATAATATTTACGTGATAATGTTAAACTTAGCATCTAATTTGTAATTACGATATCAATATTTTTTTTAAAATGTTGTTTAAAAATTATTTTTATCAGTGAAGAGAATTGACTATTAAAAATATGAACAATTAGGAAAACATTATATTTAATCCAATTTTGGTTACTTTCACTTATTAATTTAAATTTATCACTAAAATGGAACTGAATTCAGGATTTTAGATGCAATTAATGAAACAATATATTTATTTTATTGCCTTAACTCAGTTGTAACAGATGAAGGTAAATTAAAGTAAATTGCATAAAAAGTGCTATATGTAAGCAATTATTAGATCCAAATTTAAAAGCAAACTAGTTTTCTCACCTGCTTAATTCATAGTTTTCTTCAAACAAATGATTAAAAAATAGCTTTAAATTAGACACATAATGAAAACATTTTTCAATTTTCACATGCTCTTAGTTTGTAATCAAGGAAATTAACAAATGCGATATCTTTCTAACTTTTGTTTTAACTATATCAGCCATGTTGTTTGGAAATAAACATAGAATTTTAAAATATTCATTGCACTTGTATGTATAAAATTTTTAAACCTTCACATACGTGGCTAGAAAGATTCATTGAAAAAAGTTTTGAAATACGAGAAACCACTCAGCATTATGACTTTCTACGGAAACTAACTAAAGTTAGTAACACTGGTCCCTTCTCTTAAAGAAAAAGTATTTAAGGTCTTAATATCATGGTGAGCTCATTTTGAAGTTAAGTTGTAAAGTTTCAACTCTACTTCTGGGTGATTGAATTCCCCATTCAGTGAGGCGAAAAGTCTCAGTTTCTTATTTTCCCCTTTGGAATCAAAGGGAAACTAATCTCGCTTCTTAGAAATACGCTTTCCCTATTAAAAACAAAAACAAAAATCCCTAGAAAACTTTATAGTGCAGTATATACTAATACTGTTATACTTATAATATCTAAACTTTTAAGTGAGTGTTCACACATAAAGTTGTCATTTATGTTAGCAATAATTAGAGTTTTCTTATTTTCACTGTCTCTATTCAAAAAAGCTTAATTTTTTACAATTCAATTTAAAATAAATAGAAGTATAAATAACTAAAATTATATTTCTGTTTCTTTCAAAAGTTAGATTAAGAAAGAGTTGAGAGTAAATTGGGACACCGCGCGCGCGCGAATGTGAGCTTAAATAGAAGAGATAATATTTCTCAGTTATGCAATTCATATATTCATTATTATTAACATCAGAAAAATTTTCTTAATGCCAATATCATTTCAAAGTTGATGAGAAATTTTAATGGCTAGTTAAAATTAATAGAATTCAGATTAAATAAATACATATGACAGAAAAGTAAGGATTTGAATGCAATATATGTTTCATTACATAAATTGGATTGGATTATACATTATATTTTTATGATTTGGTAACATTGAATTTAAAGACAATATATATTTTGTTCAATGTATGTTTATTCCAAAAAATACCTATTAAAATACAAATTAGTTTCAATATTGTATTAAAATGAATTCTTTAAAAAATGAGTAATTGAGTAATGAAATTGCTGCTAGAAAGGAAAAAATAATGATTTACTTTTATAGGAATTATTCTATTATAACCCATTAAGGCTTTTCATTTTCACCTTTCTTTCTGATTTCACCCTAATAGTTTTCACTTTAAATGAGATATTTTAAACAAGTTATCTATAAATGAGCAAAATTTATCTAAAACAAATTAAAATATTTTACATTAATATCGGAATATTCATAAATAAATTCAACAAATTAAAAAATGCTTAATGCTAAACTGTTTTGCAAGAAATCACTTTTTTCTATTATTTTCAATCAGAATGAATTTGGATTTTGTAATTTGTAATTATCAAGTATTTCAAAATATATATTTCTGATTAAACAATATGCAAGTAAAATATCTCCGTTACACCTGATAGTCTTGAAGAATTATCTTAGGCTTGCATTTTATACTGTGATAAGCATGTTTCCTCTTATCACATCTAAACTGCGTTAATTTAAAAATATTTAAGATAGTTTTATCAATAAAATATAAAGGAATATTCTTACGCATATATGAAACTGTAGATTCATAAATGTAGTGTGAAAGTAAAATCGAAAGTTGTCATAAAATTATATTAATAATTTCAAAAAAGAAAAAAAAATGACATTCACCAAAAATAAAAACTTTTTTAATATTTTGAACTCAAATTCATTTGAAGAACATTTCAAGCTTCTATCAAAATCTGTATGAGCAATAACAAAAAAAGTATTGCACATATGACGCTGTTTTACTCAGATCGTAATGTATTTATGATTTAAAATTAAGATCACGAATTACAATATATGAAATTGTACATTATATTCAAAGTCTTATTAAATATCATGTTTCTATTGTAACCCGACTTTGAGATTTACACTATACTACAGTATATATTGCACAAGCTCCTTACAGTTTTCAATTGTTATTATTAGAACTGGGAATTTAATCAAAATCTTGAAGCATTGAATATATACTTTAGGTCTGCGTTTAGCTTAAATTCGTATTTCTAAGCCTTAACACATGTCAACAATTTTCACTAATCCCAATTTAGCCATCAAGAAAACAAAACATATGCCAGTCATATTTATTCCAAAATTTTTCAAGTTCGTGAAACGAAATGAAATGATCCCTTTTTGAAAAGTTTTACTGCTTTTAAAAGATTTACAATCTTTGTACGTACGTATTTACTTAAATAAAAATTGCTTATTAACAATATGCATGAAAACAATTATTTTATAAACCACATAAAACTAAAAAAAATAATTCTAAAATTTTAATATTTCATGAAATAAGTATATTTGAAGTTTCAATTATATAATAAGAAATACACTTGTTAGACATGCTAAACACTTAAATATTATATTTATTTTCAATGGGAAAATAATCTAGTTCTTTTGTTTCCTAAATTGATACCACATTTTGCAAAATATCTCTAAATCATGTGTTGAATAATTAAAGTACATTGAAAATCTTGCATGAAAGGATAATTCCCAATTATTTTAAGCGGAGTACATGAAATTCGAATTTCATTTCTGTATTAATTTATCAAATTAATATACGGCATTGAATTTGAGTTGAGTATGCAATTTAAATCATACATTTGAAAATAAAATAATTTTTTTCTCATAGATAATTTATTAACTCTCCAGTAATTAAGGATATGAAGTTATTTACTTGAATTTCATTCCTATCCAGAAAGATTTTTCCCTAACGATAATTTTATATATTGATACCTCTTTTCTTTAATAAAAGAAACAAAACGTCACTTCCTTTGCCAGAAAAATATATATTTGGTTATCAAATACTAAAATTGAAATAGTAGGTTTATAACAGCATGGTGTACAAAAAATAATGTAAGTGAAGATTTACACTTATATTATTTTTTGTACATTATTAACACTTACATTATTTTTCGTACAATATTATATAGAATGCGTTTTAATAATAATGCTAATTAGACCGAAAAATTTCTCTTTAAGAACATGTAAGTTATTTCATTATGGAAAGGTTAACTACTTTAACAAAAAACCAAATAATAGTTATAATATTTTATTTTGTTAAATGTGATTGCATCTATAAATTATTTGATTAAATCTTTCACTAAAATTCAATTTAATTTAAAATTTTAATAATTTTAAAGCTTACAAAATTTACAAACAAATGAAACAATTTTTATTTTGACAATTTTAATTAAAACGTTTTAACGTTCCTTTTAAATTATTTATAAGGGAGGGAGTAATATTTAATAACAATAAAAAAATAACTGAATTCTAGAAACTGAGAACTTCATTAAAATAATTTAATGATCCACTAAATCATCCACTGAAAAAAGCAAATAAGATACTCAACATTGCCTTATTTGCTTTTTTCAATTGATGAATTTTTATTCTAAGTTATATTTATAACTTAAATTAAAGCTCTTTTATAACCTCTGCTAGTGATAACTCATAAAATTAATCAGCTTCAATATATCGTTGAATTCATCACTGAAAGCATTTCACTCCTTGTGTAAGGCATCAAAATTAATGTCCAGATAAAAGTCTATCGTTATTCATGATTATCATATGTCTGAAAGACTCATTTTGCTTTTACCCTCCAAATCCATGCTGTTCATAACCAGGCGGAGTTTCAGAAATTGAATTAAATGCTTTCCCATTTGTGTGAATTTGATAAGTTAGTATATCTAATAAGACAGATTGAATACCTTCTTCTCATTTGAGTAATATATATCTAGATTGAATCTAGAATAAAGAAATATTTAATCTTACATTGTATAAATTTTCGATTTAAAAATTTTCACTTATAAATTAGTAATATAAGTTTATGAATTTTGTGATTGTGTTAGTATATAAATTCTGTCCATTTTTAGCATAAAACAAAATACAAAATTTCGTAATATTAATGAACTTTATTAAGTAATATAATTCAGTTAATATCAGTCTTAACGTACTCCATTAGCGCAGGACACTAGAAACCAACCGACGGCAAATGTCTTTGCTCGATATGGGACAAACCGGATTGTCTTGCAAATGCCGCACAATTTTGGTAGACGGGCTTTGTGGGGCATCCACCGCCTCCCATTAAACTTGTCGATCCACGCCTGCTGACATCACTCTAGCTGCACCAATACCCCACAAACGCTAAATTCCTTGCTCTAACCATCTTCGCCATCCAATCATCTATCCTTCGATTAAAATGTGGAGGTGCCCAGGTGTCTTCAGCTGCGATTTGCCGTAAGGACCAACCTGCTCTTCCCTTTGAGGATAGCCTAGCATTCTCTGCAGTTTGCGACAATTACAAACTTCTCACGATTATTTCCAAGCAGCAGTAATGACATAAATACTATCCATTCTACAGTTCCTCACCTTATTTCTTATCCTACATGTGATGTAGAGCTGCGTATTTAATATCATCATCATAACTTGGCAGGGTGCGTCTATCCATATATTTGCATAAATTTATGGACTCTTCTTCTTAGTGGTGCTCTTTCAGTGGACATATTTGATTGCAAAAGAAATCATCCAAAGAACTCTTTCAGTGTTTGTGTTTCTTTACGACTGAAAAATAACTTAAAAATATGCTTATCAGAAGTAGCTTTGTGTTCTTAAATGTGTCAAATACTAGAAGATCACCCTGTACACAAATCAGTAATTTTACAAACCCATTCAAAGAAATGCATGGATACTCATGCATTTACGGGCTGCTTGTCTTAAAGATCCAAAAGATACACCACGGAAAGGATAGCACACGTGGGCACAGTGTGCTGATTTCGAGGGATATAACATAGAGAACCAACAACAGGAAATAATTTTTATAGAGGAGTTTAATTTTTATTATTGTACCCTCCCTTCTGATTGTAATGTGCTGCATATGCAGTACATTTTGTTCAACAAGATTATCCAAAATTTCCTCCTCTAAAACATTTAATAGATAATTTTCTGTAAATAACTTTCTGTGTAGAATTTAATCTACTTTGTGAGAAGGTATTATATCAATATAATAAAGATATTTCAGTTTTTGAATGGTTTGAGCCTGTGCAACTGATATAACTCCAATTAAGAAATCACCAAATTTTCACTTGCGATCATTTTTAACATTTCCAGCAGTATCATCATATTAACTAAGAAAGTGGAAGCATAATCAAAACTGCCCTCAGTTCTTTTAATAACAAAATATTCTTGATAGTGTATCATTTGTTGCTAAATAGGGACTAAAGAACTAGAAGTACACTCCATAAAAGAAGCTTGATTATTTCAAGGCCTGACAGCACCACTGAGCCCAACAAGGAGATGCTGGTTAACTGCACTAGTGCTAGCAAGATCTTATATGCTTTTAAAATACCTCTAAAGTGGTCTCCATAATAATTTGGACATTTAGCAGATATATGACCATTTGACTCATGTAAGTACATTCATGTGCTGAGGAGCACAAAACATCTTCTGTTTACCTGAAGCAGAGGCCAAAGTAATGTGTTGGTCTCTGGGAACCTCAGATACCAGGATCCTCCTTTCAAAAGACACGGGTCGCTTACAAACACGTGTGTGATTTAGTTACTGAGAGAAGCTAATAGCAACAGGGTGGCGATAGCTTCTCAAGTGGAGCCTTCAACTTTTAACGAGGAAACCACAATGAAAGAAAAGAGGAAGAGAAATCAGAAGAAGAGGGAAGAGATGAAAAAATGAACAGGACATATCATTGGAGTACTTCGGGATTGTGACACCCGTGTTTACATAAAGAAAGTAAACCTCAGAGAGGAAATGATCTTGAAACGTTTTTAAAACGCTCCTTAATATCATATTTGAACTATGAATAAGTTATTATGAATTTTATGAAATAGTAGCTAAAATTACGCAATTGAAAGAATGGACATAAAGCATTAAACTGTAAAGTGAAAATAATCTATATTCTGTCTCAGACACAATCAATTTTTTATCAAAATATTCAATCCAGTAAGAAAGGAAAATGTGTGAATGTTTTTACAAGAAAAACAGAGTTATGGTTGAAATTTAAATAAATGTATTTAATTCTACTTTGTATGCATTTTAATATAAATTATTTCATGAAACGCATATCGGATTATTGTATACAAACTAATTATTTTTGTAAACATTTTGAAACCTCATTTTAAATGTAATTGAAGGAGTACACAATTAGGTTTTATAACTTTTCTAAAACTAATAACTAATACGAAGGAAAAAAAAAAAACACTTTCTAATCTGAATATTACGCGCGACACACTAAATTAAATATAATTCCTATTGATAGTTGAATCAATACACTCTAAAATAAAAAAGAGCTTACGTATTTCACACACACATAATTTGAAATTACTTCTTTTTATTTTGAAAATGTATGATGCTAATCTGTAAAACGTGAAAACTATGGATTATGTGGTTATTTATATGCAAATTAAGAGACATAAAATTTATTTATATTTAATATCATTTTAAAAGTCTATTTTTTCTTCTATGTCACCAACTTATTGGTGTCTAAATACAAATGAAGTTACTTTTGAATCTCTTAGGACTTCAAATAAAAATATTGACAAATATGTGAATTGTAATAGAAGGTTATTATATCACTACAAACTCATTAATTTTAATTAAAATTTAGAAGAGTAAATAATAAAAACATGATATTATGAAATATTTTTAAAATGCTCTTAAAAATTTAATTTTATTTCAATAAAATATATGCAAAATATTTTTACAAAGCAAATTCACAGATTCAAAAATCTTATAGTAATATTTTTCCTGCATTATACTTCATTTACCATATAACATTACAGAAAATTTACATAATTGTTTTTGCTTATTAATATTGTTTTATTTACATTAAAATGCAGTTCCAATTTTAATAAATATTTTCACGAACTTATAAAAAAACTTATATTTTTAAATTAAAAAAAAATCTTCAACTTCATTCAGCAAAATATCAGTAATTACGTCAAATAAGCGAAAAGATGCGAGTAAGTAATATGAAGAAAAGAATTTGAAACTATACACTTTCAGTACATAGTTTATTAATATACATCTAAATTAAATATTTTTTCTATCTATACTGTCTTTGTCCTTTCTGTGTATGAATGAAGTGTGAAAGGTTGCCTATCCTATAAACGGGTTACCTATGGCATGTGAGTACTGAAGCAGTCGGACTCCACACAGAATATGGTTCAGTATGGGAAAGTGGAGCAGCGCACCAAATATTGTTAGCCTAGCTGGCACAAGACAAAATAAAATTAATCAGTGAAAATTCTGGTATCCGGATAGTGGAAAACAATAACTTTTAATTTTGCTTAATCTATAAACAAAAAAATATAAATATTATTGAAGTGTAATAATTTCATACAACATTAGTTGATTTCGCTTTCAGGAAAAACATTTCATAAAATATATAACCAAACGTATTACACAATACTTCTTACTAGTTGTCTTACAAGCATTTTAGTATGTAAAAACAAAAAATAATAAAAATTAAAAAATGCATGAATTTTCAAATAATGCTTTCAAATATAAAATTGAGCATATAGAGAGATAAAAAACGTAACATTAAAAATAGTTTAAAAAAATTAAATACTAACGAAATTTCAAAAGGTATCTAAAATAATGAAGAAAAGGAGAAACCATGAACATTTAGAAAAGAAAATCCAATGTAAAAATTTTAATATTTAGTAATAATTTAATGACAAACCCTACACACGAAGCAATCTTAATATCTAAATAAAAAACAAATTTAATTGAATACAAAGGCAATGAATAAATCCAAAAAATACACGAAATATTAAAGCTTAAAGTAACTAGCATGTCTATTTAGCAAAGCAAAGAGATAATCTTGATTTAACTATGTCAGAAGTGAAAGAAAACATTAAGTATGTATTTGCCTGAATTGCTTATAAAGAATTTCCATTTCATGACAATTCATATTGACACTCAAAAGTAAATGCAAAGGGTTTTTATGATGTTTACAAATTTGCAATTATCGATGACAGGTGAATAAAAATAACGAAAATGATTACAAAAACACGACGTCTTGTAAAAAATTGAGTCAAATTTAAGTTTGTTTGAAAGAGATTTATTTTCTAGCTATGCATAAATACAATTAAATGTTTAACTATGTATGTAAATATTTTAACCCATTTAGCAGTTGAAGGAATAATGAATTCCTTATTTCCGTTTTTATCAACAAAATCTCATTGTAGAGAGTTCTACAATATTTAATATATAGATTAAATAAGTTGTTCCCTTAGCTAAAACGTCTTCCTCTTCATTGTCATGTATTCCACAATGGATCTAGCTGTGAGTAATGCTAAGTTTAGGCTTATTTTTTGAATTTTTTATTGGAAAGAATTGTACATCGACAATTTTTTTTCCAGAAAGCGGGTTCTTTCTGTAAAGATAATCATCATAAATTGGAGTACTTGTCTAAGAATTGTTTTTCATCAATAACTTTAATTTAACACACAAAAATTTAGCTTTAAATAATTAGTATTAAATATACTAATTTTTAGCCGTTCGATTTGAATCTTAACATTTTGATAGAACTTTGTCAATACAAGGCAAAATGTTTTTATTTTCTCGCATTAGTGTAATTAGGTTCTGTTAACATTACATCGCGCACGCGTTGTAATGTTAATAGTTTAGTTATTTCCTTTATAGAGGGGAGAAATTCTTTGAAAGAGTGTAGAATTCTTGCAATGGGAAGTTTTTGCCTAATGTGCAATTATTTTCTAGTAAAAGTCCCCCTCCTGTAAATTTTTCCTTCCTTATTAATATAGATTTGTCATAAAATTTCTTAAACTAATAAAAGGTATTTTAAAGAAAATGTGAAGATTCTTGTAAGTTAATGTATAATTAATGTAAATTTTAAAATTATTATAAAAGGCATTTCTTTAATTTTTCCAAATCATTCACAATTATTACAAACATCCTCTTAAGATATTTTAAGTATAAAAGAAAAATTTTAAAGTCTCAAATTTAAAAGTGAGTTTTGTGATATAATTGTAACGTTATACAGCAACAAGCTTTTCCACAACTGGAATAAGAGATTTTCACAGTTACATTAAATGAGGGAGAAATGACATCTCTATAGAAAATCTCGATATATTTTAGAAGTATATTAAAATTTGAAACATATTCTTTTGTAAGTCTTATTTATCTAATTCATAGTTTAAGTTGTTGATTGTTTTATCAGTATTCATAAATTACCAATGCTTGGAACTTTTTTATTACTAAAACTGGAATTAGTAGAGTTATAACAAATTGAATTCCTGAGCATCTTTAGCAAAAAGAAAATGTCTCATTTTTGGTAATATAATAAAAAATAATTTTATAAAAGCAATAATAAGACTGATTTTAATAGTTCTTCCGCTCCAGTACTAGTACT
Organism: Latrodectus elegans; assembly: GCA_030067965.1. Lineage (NCBI taxonomy): Eukaryota > Metazoa > Arthropoda > Arachnida > Araneae > Theridiidae > Latrodectus > Latrodectus elegans. The sequence continues at coordinate 33,607,626 of CM057813.1, forward strand.
AATGGAAAATGTGCAATTAAAATTCACAAGATGACATCAGAAACTGAACATTGAACACATTTCTTTTTATTTGTAAATTATTTCTTTTTACCAATCATTAGTTCATCTGTGCATAGTATTAAACCATACAACTTTTTCATACCAAGTTTGTTTCAAATTGAATAATTATTTGATCTCTAAGTATATTTAGTTTAATCATAATTCAATTATTTTAGTTTATCTAAATTTATTTAAAATTTATCTAAATTTATTTAAAATTTAGAGTTATCTAATTACTTTCTTACTTTCATTGAGCGCCTTTAGAATTATCAAATTGATATTTGCAGAATAGATACATTTTGATACAAGTGCCATCGTAATATATTTGTGAGAATATTCAACGTGTTTACAAAGCCAATAATTTTATACGTTTTAATTTGTCAACAAGTGGTTTATATGAAATTTTCATCTAAGAAATCGACACAAATTCGGCATTTTTGCAAAAACTTGAGAAGAAGCAAACTAATTTAATGCATTATTGATCACGTTTTAATGTGTTACACTTTTTTAATGTTATTAGTAATGTTGGTTTATTTTACATAATTGGATATTAACATTTCATGCAATGGTCACATAACTATTATCATTGCTTCTACAGGGAAATATCATTTATTTTCTTTTAATAATTGGAGTCGGACAATTTTTCGTATTGCAACACATAACTTAACATAATATTATATTCTTTGAATTTTAGTAAAAAATTATAGATGTAATAACTTAATATTCTCTAAAAATATTCCAGTATTTAGGAAGCAAGTTATTTGAAAAGAAATACATAAATTAGCTATCAATTATCTTATTTGAAATACTTGTAACTGTTTTTTTTTTCAAAACCTTAAGTGCTTTTAAGTAACCACGTTCAGATCAAACGATGAGGGATAAATACATTTGTTTCTTATAATTTTATACCTGATTCTACTAAAGTGAAGAATATATTTTCAGATTTACAATCTTAATGACATACATAACTCTGGTTTTTGTTGAAATTTCGTAAACAAATTTTCTTTGGATTAAACATGCATTACTAGTCCTTTTAACTGTTACATCTGGAAGAAAGGTAAATAAAAAGCAATATTCATTAAACAAATAAATTATACTAAAAATAACCTGTGATTTAGTTTTATAAAAATTAAAAAAAAAAACAGAACACCTGATGAATCAGTACTCAGAGTACCCATCTTTGACAGCAATGACAATAATTATATGCTTGAATATTGCGTGAAACAGGTACTAGATGGTGCGTACTTGTATATTAGACACTGCTCATTTCATATGAGGGCACAACTAGTCAAAGGACTATGAAGACCGATTTATGGTGGTGGACAAGTCTCAAAAAATTTATTGTCTAAGCGTTTTCTAGTGGTGAAAGATGTGTACAATATGTTAGATTAATCTGATGTCAAATATTCATCTATGTATTATTCTGCAATTAAAGAAATATATTCCGGTCAGAACATGAACATGAGTTAAATTCTTGAAAATAATGGAACGTTGAGGATAACAGTCTGTTCAAAGTAGCATTTACCTGAACACGAAATGCTTGCACCATATGAATTCAAATGCTTCTCCAGTTTACATTCCAAATAAACACTACATTTGTCAAAAATACACAATTAAAACTTGTGAAGTGTTTTCTAGACCGTTTGTCAATTACTCAAATGCGTTTGTTCAATCACAGTAAACATAACAAAACATTATCTACAGACTCAGTGTGATGTCTTTTTTTGCATCTTGGTATATCTTTAATTCTAGAATTGAAAGTGTTTGCATGTGTTGAAATTTCAAGCATAAAGGCAGGATCTTCGATCAGGAAAACCCTGCTGTAATAACTTCATCGAACAGTTTCTGCAGATATTAACTGTCTACCAAAATATCATAAATTTAGCTTCAGAGCTTATGGTGTGGCATTATAATCTACTAAGGAAACGTATATACTTGTTATAGAATTCAATTACGATATTTCTTATAATAATCCAAACTTATCGGTTCTACCTGAAACCAATCACGCTATCTTGGTTGATCCGAACAAATTTACAAATATATAATAATCCACATTGTTATTAAATTATATTTCAGCATTTATTAATGGTATTAACCATTCAGATTAATGTGCTTCTCTCTTACATTTGACATTACAAATGATTTGCCTCCAGCAACATTATTGCAATCTACTTTATTAATGAGAAACCAACATTAATATTTCAAGATGAAACAAATTGTGCGTGTTTTTATCACCAGTTATTGTAGAAGAAAGCTTTGAAAATCTAATCATTTACATATGTATCAATCACATTAGTATTGGATTGTATATTTGATGTCTGTAACTTGTAAGGAAAATTATATAAATCCTTCAGGTGTGTAACCACATACTAGTATAATTACAATAACTATACGATTTATATTTTCCTGTAGAAATTTTAATGACCTAAAATGCATTTTTTCACCAATAAGTATCATTCCTTACAATTTTTTTAAAATAACTTAATATAAATGTTTGTGATTTTGAGCACAGTTGTATAATAAATATATTTAAAAATGGAAGAAGAAAGGTAAAATACTTTTAATGAAAAAAGGTTAATAAAATCTGAAATAACTCTAGATATTTTGCTTTCTATTTATTCTTTAATTTTTATTAATATCCTTTTATAAAATTTACTAAAATAATTAATTAATGAATAAACATTACACATAACGTGAGTTCTTAATGTAGTTAAAACACTTATTATTTAAATTCCTATTAATATAATAGAGTAAAATCTTAAAACTTCTCTCATAATAGAAGAGTTTGAATTTTCCTTCCAAATATTATATTAATTTTTTAGAATAAAATCATTTGATTTTGCTCATAAGTATTGAATTAAACTGAAGATGAAAAATTACATTATTTTTAATCATATATTTTCTTGTGTGAAGATTAGTTTAAAAACGTTTTTGAGAGAAAGCAATCTACGGTTAATTAATGAATAATTACCTTGTAGCAAATATTTTTTACGTCATAATTTGTAACATCAATGCATTAATATTATGGATGAGACAGTTCTCATTTTAAATGAATGAAATATAAACCAACAATTATTCTTGATTTGTATGTTTAAATTAAAATGCAATTTAATCTTAATCAACCAAGTTTTCATCCCAAATAATAGACAGATATAAATCAAACTTCATTTCTATGTTATAAAATATTATATTTTTAATGCTTGGATTATGGATTTTTTGTTATGTATTTTTTATTAAATAACCAAATATACTCATATTTATTGAGAAGAAATACAATCTGAATTTAGTTTAAGAAAATTTCGGTGATGGTATTTTTTTTATTTCTGAAAGTTTTCTATTTGACAAAATTCTACATTGTTTCATTTTGTTTCCTTTTCTAATAAACATTGATTGGGAAGCGATAAAATCTGAACCCAAATCTGGAAAGTGACTCTTTTATTTCCTTTAGAGGTGAAAGTTGAAATCGCATCAACAGTAACGAAAGCTTAGATACTTTCATAGAGGAAAGTTAATTTCCTCCCTCTTTGTGGGAAAAATAAATTCTCTATTTCTCAGATGTATGGGCTTTTCTTCTTTGATAACTGGAACAGTATGAAGTAATTGCTTTAATTTAATCTATAATTCTAAATGTTTTTATAAATTTATGTAAATTAAACAGAATAAATCGTGAAGAAAATTTAAGATCTAAGAAAATTAGGCTTAATTTTGAGTAATAAAATTTAAATTCTAAAGTGAGTTGCTATCTGTATTGCTTTAAATCTTTAGCAATGAGAAAAGTTTTGAATGTTCACAAAATGTATTCAGAAAAGCAATGATTTAATTATAAAAATGGGAATATAATGAGATGAAAAATGGAAATTTATGACCACATAAATAATTTTTTATTAAATTTGATAACATCTTATTGCCAGATTTTAATAGTGAAAAGTAAACATTTAAAATATTTTTTTTTAATTTATAATCAAACGATTACAAATATAAGGAATTCATTTGATATAGATACAGATAAAAACATAAAAAAGATGTTATTGTGCGTTAGATACAACCAGGAATTCTTATGATTTTTCCTTAACAAAATAGCCGCAATTACTGAGTACAATATATGAAAAAGTTGCAAAATGTAAGGATTTGGTTGTTAAATGTATCGTTAACATAAATAAGAGTACGCAAGTGTGGGTCATAGATTGTCAATTTAATGTTTATAAAAATTAAATTTTATAATTGTTACAAGTAAACATATAATATTAATAAGTATAAATGTATAAAGTTTAAATGAAAACAAAATCTAATAAGTATACTATTTAATAAGATTATAATGATATTAGAGGTAGATTCGTTATTCTTACAAAAACAAAATGCTGTATCATTGGTTTGTATGCGTTAAAGATATTCTCAACAAATGCTGTCAAATGGATTTTAGGAAAATTGTTGTTCTATAAGCTATATTTTTATATTGCCTTTTCTGCGTAGCACATAAACAGCATGTCAATATACTCTTATGATGGCGAAATGTAGTAGTTGCAAACATTCCTATCATTCCATTGTTGCTTCTTGCATCAAGTTATTCCATATTGTATCAATTCTTTCCAGCAGTTATTCTTAAATTTATTGAAATAACATTATAACAAACGTTAAACATTTGTCGGTAATTAAATAACACACACCAATAGTTACCAATATGAAATGACTTAGTGAATTGAAATTAAATTCCATATTAAAGTTTCTATCGTTTTAAAAAAGCATTATTTAATTGGATGGAATTTTACAAGATCACTTAGAAATATTACATACGCAATATGTCAAGGAAGTATTCAAAATTATCTAAGACACAAAATTTATGTCTCATATTTCATAAAATAATAAATCTGGAGAAAAGTAAAATCATATGACTGAAAAAATAATAAAAATATTTGCATCAATTTCAATTGTTATTTTTTAAATTAAAATTTAACTTTATTTAAATGAATTATTAATCTATTTATTGTTTTATGTTTATTTTTCGTTACATTCATTTTTGAGGGTAAAAATAGTATTTTTTCAATAAAATGGCATATTAAAGACACAGAATAGGAAATGAAAGTTCTATTTGTTAAAAATGTTTTGTCTTTCCTCTTAAAATATAAAGACTAGGAGCCTTCTACTAGATTTCTGATTTTAAATTTATGAAGATTCACCCACTTTTTCAGCAAATGTTTTGCAAGTTTGAAGAAAAATCAGATTTCAATATTCGGTTGCCTCTAGATCTTGAATTTCCTTATGTGGCATCTCATCCCGTTCTGATCATCTTCACGGCTTTATAGACTTTATTAGAGTTTTTAACGATCAACCAAGATAAAAAAAAATCCTAAGTAAATAAAAGAATATAATGTAATGAAATCAAAATAACATATTAGCAATCAATTTTTACTTCATTTTGGCTTGAATTCTGCCATTCAAGTGCGCTTTATAATAAAAGCTCAACGACCATTATTTCTTACTCTAACGATAGTTTTATAACATTAAGAGAGTAATAAACTTACACTCATATTTTTCAAATATATCTGACACAATTCAGTAAAATACACATTCAGTAACAGTAGCTATCCTATTACATTTCATTTATAAAGATGTATTCATTCAAATTTAGGTAAAAAATTTCTTTTTCAGGTAAGCAACCCTATTTGCTTTAATATTTTTTGTGTAGCTTGCTTCAGCACTCTCAATATTAGTTGCATTTGTATATTCATATCAGTAAACACAAACTAATTATTACTCCATTTTAAACTTCACAAGCTTTATTTGCGTGAAATAATGCTTACATCTTATTCATTAATAAATAATATAACTTTTCGTAAATTATATTTCATTGAGAATAATAAAAATCAAAAACATATTTTGCTGAAGAAAATTGCAGCTGCAAAAGGAAAAAAAATCTTGTTTTGGTATGATAACATTTTTTTTTTAATTTCTAACAGTTTCAAAAGAAGTTATCAAAAATTTAAGGGTGAATATTCATAGTTCTAAAATTTTGATGAAGCTAAAGTATTATATTTGAATAAAATAATACTTGAAATCAAAAGTAATTCAAATAATAAATTCATCATTTTGCAAAAATAGCCTCTTAGTAATATAAATAAATACTTAGTGCGTAAGAGACTGATGATTTATCATGATATGCCTTACCCAAAGTTTATTTGGAATTGCTTAAATAGAAAAAAAATATCCAATTTAAAAGCATTCCGGACACAAAGAAGGTTATTTGAAGGGTGTCCTGCAACTACTTTCCATGATGTTGTGATCAAATCTTCTGAAATTAAAGTAAGCTTGGAAACGGTAATAGGAGGCAAAATATTACAAATGTATTTACTATTAATTAAAGCACAAATACAGCATGATTAAAGATGATTTGTTAAAAAAAGGTCATTTATCATAAAGCATGCTATTAACATTTGAATTTTTAAATCTTACAGTGTTTTCTATCTCTAAAATGCTTATGCAATAATTATTCTATAATTAATCAAACATAGAAACCAATGCAAAAAAAAAAACAAAAAAAAAAACAGACAGAAATCTTTTACAAATGTACGTCAGTTTACAGTCAATGTAGAAAAAATGTAATAAATTACATCAATAAACTAATTTTTAACTAATAAATGAAAATAATTATAACTAGTGTACATACTTGCTAAAATACATTTCTTTCTGTTCAATACTTAGTGATACAAAGTCAATATAGAACGAGATAAATTTTAATAGATCGCTTAAAAAAACAAAAACTTTTCATTACCTAATTCTTTAACTGATAATCAGAATCTGATTTTAGATTCTATATGAAACTATGTCATTAATATATTTTATAATTAATAGATGCAACTTTCCAATCTTTATTGTTAAAAATATTTTCCAAATTCTTATGAGACAGAAATCTGTAAAATTGTGCTCTACTTTGATATACACAATATAAGTTACATAAATGTGTTGTAATTAATTACTCATTGGGATTTATACATTCGTATTATTTTGGTATAAATCTACAGAAAAATTAACTGAACTGGTTTAAACTTTTAAAGTTTTTGTAGTTGAATATAAAAAAATAGATTTTTATGAAAGTTTATAGCGGTTAATGTAAATTAAATTTTAAATAAAATTTGTTATGTAGATGACTTGTAAAATCTTAGTTTATCTTATAACTGATCAATATTATATTAAATTCTTTATTGTAATTGTAGTTTTTATATTATACTGGAAAATGTAAGAGTTAACATTATTCTTCAAAAACATAGTCGCATACACTTTTATATATTTATAAAATATATTTATTTCAAGTAATCTTTAAAAAATGTTTCTAAAGTATATCGATTGATTAATAATCTATAATGATAAAAACAAATCAGATTAAAATGAATTTGAAAAAAATTGAAATGAAAAAAATGGTTTTAAAAAAATGTAAATAATATGAATTGTTTTCTTCTTTTCCTTAAAGTATTTCATATATGTGTAGTATATCACTAAATCCCTTCCGTGTCATTTTCAACTAACTAGGTGGAGTGTTCTCATGTATTTTTAATTTTATTTGACAATAGCGTAAACTCAAGTGATATTATGATAGGTGCGCACGATCATACAATTCAATTTAAAACCATAAATTGCACAGCCAAATCATATAGATTGTAAACTTTGCCAAAGTTTAATGCCTGTACATTCATCTCGGTGTAAGATGCTGTATTTGGTAATTCGGCATGCATAAATCCTTAATGGATAAAATAATTATCATGAATAAATATTGTATTTCTATCTGTGGACACTAATTAGTAGAACAACATAAAACATCAGGATTGAAATCAAATACAGTCAAAGGAATCCGTAAATAAGCCATTGAGATCAAGATGATACTGTGCTTCAGCTATTGATTGCAAAAATACAATATAGATTTCATTCAGTTTTATTATTCTAAAAGTGGCATTGAATTGTTGATGAAACTTCTTGTGGTTTTCTACACTAACTCTACTAAGCATTTTCGCATTGTTAGCCTTATATATTTAGAAATTCTGCAACATATGACTGTTTGTTTTAAATCTTATTACTTTCCATACCAATTAAACATTCTTGCTTTAATCATGAGGGCAACAATTTTGCTACTGTTGATATCCGTCAACCTTATAAAAAGCTATAAGTTTGCGATGGCTTTATAGACATATTTAAAATAGTTATTTTGCTCATCTTTTTGACTGGTAAGTTATTCTGTTAATGCGAATGAACAAGAGTTTTAGAACTTTTGAATATTCTTTGCGTAACATTGAATGTACATGTTATATTAATATCAAGCATTATTGGTATATAATGCAGCAAACAGTTTTAAAAGAAGCAAATTTTGTAATTTATGTTATTTAGTTTTAACTTTACATAGAAAAGTACACAAAAAAATCATATTCAAATATTATATACATCAGAAAACAATTATATTTTTAAGTGTAATCACGTTTCAAAAAGGCTGCTCTGTAAACAATACGATTTCATATTTTATCAGACTTATTCAGTAGGGGTATATACTAATTTTCCAACTGAAGCCTGCAAGATAAGTTGAACTCATAAGAAATAATTAATAGAAAATAACATGTACAAACTAAAGGTGAAGACATTCCACCTCACCGATATTTCATGATTGTATTTTATGTGCAGTATAATGTTACAATTTTACAACATTGAAAAAGCAAGCAAAAATACTTAATTTGTGAAGATGCAAACAACAATACTTCTGGTAATGGTAAAAACACCCGTGCTATTTTTCTGAAATAGTACGGTGGTTTCTTCACAAAGTGGATCACGAATCCTTTTCCTTTCGATATGTGGTACCATTCAAATGTATAATCGTAGTTGAATCTGCTGCTGTGAAAAATATCTTTTTTTATTTCACAGCCAGATGCTTATTGTACAATAATTGTAGGATGTCAATAGGTATTTAAATGCATTATTATTACAAATTTTTTTATGTGATAGAATAGAAATCATCATATATGGGTTGTTAAAAAGTAAAAAGGACAAAAATATCTAAAACTGTTCAAAACTATTACTAATAAATTTAAAAAAAAATTAAATTGAAAATTTAGGATTTTTTTTAATTTAATAATTTGTTTTTATATCACTCAAAAAATTCTGACAAATATAAATGTAATTCTGTTATTTTTCACATACTTTCATTAACTTATAATATATTTATAAATCCTTTCAATATAGTTTAGTAATATTGTGTACACCTTTAAATTATTTTCTGTAATATTTATGCAAGCTTTAATTCATTTTCCTGGATTTACTCTCGTCTTAAATGCTTAGTCAAATACTACGAATTCAATTAAATTTTGAAAAATATATAAATTAATTTTAAAACGTATTCACAATTTTAAATTTAAAAAAAAATGCAATTTTAAACCAAACGTGTGATTTATATCCTTTTATTTACTCAACAGGATGTTATTATGTGCAATTTTGGCATTTATTTACATTATTCCGTTTTAAATATTATACATATTTATGCACAAATTGTTCTTTTACTTATAAGGAAATGTATAATTTGTAGATGCTTTCTATGAAAATGAATTTTACTGATTTTTTTGTTGATCATTTTGGGCTCTGTTTTACATCATTTAGTGAATAATTCCTTTCTTCAATAAACGCAGTTATATAATTAATTTAGTAGTAATAAATTCAACTTAATCAAAATATTTTAAAATTTTGAATATTAAATTTACAAGTATAAAATTTAGATATTTAAAATTAAAAATTCAGAATAGGAAATACAAAATTTTGAAAAGTAAAATTTAGAATATTACTAAAAATTTAATGTGTGAAATTAGTAATCACAAAAGAGTAATCTAAAGTTATCAAATATAAGAATTAAAATTACTTGATAAAGATTATCTTGAAGAATTATTGAAAGCTATGTAATTACATTAATTAAGCAGTATTTACAAATGATATAAAACAGATACGTAATTACACTAAACATGAACAACCTAAGAAATATTTCACGAAAAAATCAAAAATTAATTAAGAAATTAGAACTAACTGTTATTAAGATGGCGAAAATCAAACACACGTAAAGCTTAATTCTATAGAAATACAAAAAATATATTTGTAAGTGTATATTTGATATAATTTGAACATACACAACAAAACTAAGTTAATATGTAGAAAAAAAATTATCACAAAATATAATCCTAACTCTTTTCTTTACCATTCTTATTTGTAAAACAATTGAGTCAATGCCTAAGCAACTACAAAAACAAAGCATAGAAAGAGGTTGGTAATAAAAAAATGAATTTAAAAACAAAAATAAACAGAAATATACGAAATTCAACTAGCGATTATAAATGATTCAATACGTGGTTGGATGTGAAAACTAAATAAACGTGAAATATCTTTCTCTTTACTTTACGGAATGATATTTACGACCTTAATATTTCATCGTGCTCATTTCGAAATCGAGTTGTAAACTTCTGGTTCCATTCTTTCAATGTGATTGAATTTTCCAGCAACATTCGGTGGTGCGAGAAATCACGATTAGTACTTTCTCCGTTTGGACACAGGAGAAACTTCACTGCCATTGCTTGAGAGGGACGCTTTCTCAATTTAATTCTACAGGTTCTTGGGATGTTTTACTTTGTGTTCATTTTAACGTTATTCTTTTATTTGATTTTCGCAATGATTTTTCTGAAATCACTTATGGTTTCGGATTCTATTAGCAATAATTTCGATTCTGAAGTAATAAAAGCTAAAAACCGAGATGAGAAAAATCACATATTTTGTTTTTCTTCTGAAACAAATTTAAAATAAATTGAACGTATCTAACTGATGAGAATTCCTTTTGACGAAATAAACTGAAATTTTAAATCACATATCTAAATTGAAAAACATATCTTGTTGTTGTTATTTTCTTCAAGAGATCCCTTTAGAAACAGAGAATTTTGGAATATAAATTGTAAAAATTTTAATGCAAGATTTATGAAATTTTGGAACTTCATTTTTTATTGGATTTTAAAGTAAAGTTTATTTTATCATTGCATAATAATATTAGAGAAATCCGTTTAAGAAAAGATAAAAAAATTTTAATTTTATGTAAAATTACGAATTTAGTTGGGAGGAAATCTTGCATAAATTACCAAATTAATTAATTGATACAGAAAAAATTATTTTAATGTCATATAATTCGTAATACTTTACTGATAAAATTTAAATATAAATTAATCATATAACATATTCTTTATATTTTTATATTATATTGTTAGTATAATATGAATAAAGAAATTAAATAAAGAAATTTCTAACTATATAAACTGTCTGCAATAAATTGTAATTTCAGTTTGATATCTCAATCCTTTATAGACTAATATGTATTTATTTTCCTTAGTTTAAATTGTTGTGTTTTGGCTATTCTTCCAGAAACCATTTTAAAATTTTGAAACTTATAAAATTGTTTTAATATTATTGTGAGAATTGTAGAAGTACAACAAATTACTAGGAAAAAGTACAAAGCAATTAATCTATCAGGGAGAATTATTTTTTCATAAATTATTTTATAATTTTAATAGAATGGCATAATATATAAGATGTACGTGTCCGCTATAGTAAAATTGTGTAATATTACTAGCATTTCCGTTATCATGCAAATATATAGTTAATAAAGTAATATTAGTAGATACTTTTAAGATCATATAATAAATAAAAATATTTTCTTTGCTAAATACATTCAAAATTTTATTAAATTAAAAATAAATAATTAAGTATTTTATTAAACATTGGATATAATTAAATGTTATAATAATGATCCAATATCTGAAGTAACATAAACTATTTAACCAAACAATAGAAATATGTTTGTTACGAAAATATTATGATTTTTTTTTATCAGTCAACTATGTAATACATAATTTGGCTTAGTTATCAATCTTTGATCACAAACTTTTACATATTGTTGTGCGATCTTTTACATATTGTTAACTCAAGCATTATTATCATTCAAGAAAGTTTAAATCAAGCCTATAAAGAATTAGATTAAAATATACATTGGGTATATAAAACAGGTGAAATATTTTCGATCTCTTTTTAATACATACCCAGCATAAATATAGCATATGCAGCAATTCGTCCATTAATTGATAATTTTTTTCACTGCATGCTCATCAAAATAAACAAATAAAATTCACAATAGAATATAAGTTTACCTAAACTAGATATTCTTCCTAAGGAGAAGAAGAAGGGAGCTTGATTTAAATGTATATAATTGTGTATTTTTTATTTGAATTTCATATGAAGGAACTGTAAAACAAGCAATTTATATATACAAGGGTTACTCTGAAATTTTGGAGATACGTGCAGATGAGAATTTGTAAAATGAAAATAACAGTTTAATTTTAAAATACAAAGTATTTTAACACAGAAGACGATTTTTACTGACTTACTTCAACTTGCTTAGAGTAGAATAAATTTTAAACAGAAGAGGAAATAGAGTTGATGTGAAAACATTTTAACGCTATG
>CM057813.1:33625174-33645174 GCA_030067965.1 Latrodectus elegans
TAGAAAAATAAACAAATTATAAAACTTTGGACCCTTTGTCAAGGTAATCTTTTTGGAAACGAACAGATGAATTCCATTGAATCAAAAGACGCAATGCTTGTACATCCAAAATATTCAAACATGCATACCACATCATATAGAACTAAATATAAAGCAATCTGTTAGACAAAGATACCAATTTGAATATGATTTTCATGGAATTTTTGTACAATATCTTTCTATTGTATTTAGCTGCCTTTCTTGAGTTTTTCTTTGCCATAAGAAATAAAAGATAGAAGTGAATGGAGTAGAATACACTAAGTTTTGAACTGCTTGTTCAAATACTGAAAAAAAAATATCGTATATCATCATAATTTTTGTGTAAGAGAAAAAATAAATTATAATAAACATAATTTCTGTACTGGGTTAAATTGAAATTTTAATTCAAATATTAATTTAAAATGTCAAATGCAAAACACATTTGCTACAAATCTACACTTTTATCTTCAAATTGCTTTTTAATGTGTAAGGAAAAAGAAACGAAGTAAAAATATTCCAAATCGTTTAATTTCCCAAAACAAACTCTTGCTAGGAATTTTTGGTTAAAAATAAATGCATGCGTATAAAATTATTCATTTCAAGAACTAGTTTTTAAAGGTTTATATAGGTTAAAGGTTTTAAAGTTTTTTTTTTTTTTTTTTTTTTTTTTTTTTTTTTTTTTTAATTTAGGATAAAAATATTCAAGTTGATATTAAAACTTTATATTATCATCGTTGTAGAAATGGCCTGCTTAAAATAATTTTTCAAATATAATAAATTTGCAAATCTTCCAAGTACGATGAAGAAGTGCGTATTTTATACCTAAAGTAAATTTCAGTTTGTCTATTTAAAGCATATAATACGTATATTAATAATCTTTGTATAGTTACCTGAAATTGAGAGCATGAGCTTACATGCAGTATAATAAGACTTTAAATATTTTATGTTTTATTCGAGTTACATGATTAGAACAATAAATATGTTTATAAAAGCTTAAATATTGTGCTCCAATTGTGTTGTTTTTTGCAAAGTTAATTTTTTTTCAAAAATTCTACTTTCTAAAATGAGTTTTATACCTTCAAATATTTTGCATCTGAATCATGTAAATGTATACATCCTATATATAAGACTTTTATCATTGATAGAAATCCCCTTAGAAACTTGATTACTCTTAACTTTTACCTTACAACATTGAACTTTAGCAATCTAATTTTTAATTATTGGTAGGTAATTTATGTAAAGGAATGGGGTCATAATTTAAAATAGTTAAATTTTAATATTAAAAAATAAGCTATTATATTTTAGGGGACATTATAAAATTGTCAACCAAGTACATTTTAATTATCTAGAATTTGAAATATCTTAAATATTTTACTAATATTATTTAAAAAATGTATGTTTTTATGTGACTACTACTGTTAAATAAGACATTGCATTTGAGATAAAATTCCTAATAAAGTACTCATACTAACATCCAAATGAGATTATTTTATGAATTAATTAAAGTTTATCAAGCAACTAAGTTTATGTTAAATAAAAATTTAAAAAAAATAGAAAAAAAAATATTTTTAAGCAACGATAAAAAGAACTCAATGCTTTCTTCTAGTACTTTACGTGTTATGAAAACCTTATGACTGTTATTAAAATTTATATAACTTATTTTGCAGACAATGTTTTTAATCATAGTATATTCTTTCAAAATAAGAGAATATTTAAAACATGCAAAAAGTAATAGAAAAAAATGTTTACATGCATTAACGAGGTGAAGTAATTGCTGATAAAATGTCTTAAATTAAATACATAACCATAGATTTATTTTCTTAAAAAAACATTTTATTGTTTTAAACACTAATTACACTAAAACACAGGTCAAAAATATTAATCAAATGTACTGAAACATTAGAAGTATTTTTTACCTTTTCTCATTTTCTGTTTGAAAAGCTCATATTATAAGAGTTATTCTCTATTATTAAAATTTTCTCCAAGTAATAAACTATTCTGAATAGTTACATAGATGCTTATTAAAATGTTGGACGCTTTTTTACCTAAGTTAAAGCATATATTTTATTTACTGGAAGTTTTCGTGTTTAATGCATATTTTTCGAAACACAAAAATGTCAACTTTAATAACTTCCTGTGGAAGAGTTTTTCATAACTTCTTTAATAGACAAATAACTTAAATCATGGTTTATTTCATAAAAAGTTTGCCTACCATCACTTAATAAAATTTACGAATTACGTAAAAGGTTATATTTTAACCCAACTAATTTAATTCTGTGGTGGATAATATACATTTAAATGAAGGAAGTAACGATTTTTACCGATATAAATTGAAGATCATTATTTAAATTTCCTTTAAAATTATTTTGTTAAAAACATTTTAAATGTATTTAGTTTGAGAAATAATAAAGCTATATTTTTTATTCTAACTAAGGGAGAGAGCCATATATTAAAACTTATAGTATTTAGATTTTAAGATATTTTTGTGTTTAATGAAAATAAGCACTTTTACACTGAGCATTTAATTACTAATAAGAAAAGGGCAATAAAAATATATTAAATATTAAAGTAGGTCTCTAAAAATAATCAGATTACTCTCTTTGAAAATAAAAATTAAAAATATTAAAATCACAAGAATTTGATTTTTCTTTACCAAAAATATACATCTACATAATCTGATTGATTGGATACATCAATATCTTGATTGCACTAGATTTATCATTTAAGAAATGATATAATTTATGAGTTTTCTCTCTTGACATTTATAAAGTAAATATTATAATGCCCCAATTAATGACACATTATTAAATATTTGTCTTGCCAAATAATTTATCATTATTATGAATATAGGTTCACTGCAATTCTATTAGGAAACTCAATGTAAGTCTTTATTTTAAATAAATAAACAAACATTTTAATTTCATGCATCTACAAATTTAACGTTTAAAAATTGAGAAATATAAGATAATGTATTAAAATATTTTAAAGATTGCACTGTACTACTGATTTTATAATTGCTTATGATTTTATATAATTGCCTTAACTCATGTTTTCATACTTGCTATTTTAATTTGTTATTTACCGTTATTACAGGAATCTACTGATAAAGAGTAAATGACAATTTAAATATTTAACTAAATTTCCTGAAAATAATAATTAGGAAATTTTGTATCTCATTTTAAATAATTTAAATAAGAAAGGCTGCAAATGTTTCCTAAATTTTTAAAAAGCAAATAGATTTGCGATTTTAGGAGAGAATTTTTGAGCATATGTAATGTTATCAGTATATAATCTTCTCTCATAATGAAAGTTAGAATCTTTTCTATCTTTCTCAGCCAATTCTTATATTACAATATTAAAAATGACAATCATAAAGACACAATAATTAAATTAGATATTTTAAAATAATGAAGAATAATTTTACAGAATTTGCAATTCTTGAAAAATATTATCTGGATTTTAATGGCAATGATCAATTTATATACTGAATATATTTAACCTCTGTGTTAATCTACAAC
Organism: Latrodectus elegans; assembly: GCA_030067965.1. Taxonomy (NCBI): domain Eukaryota; kingdom Metazoa; phylum Arthropoda; class Arachnida; order Araneae; family Theridiidae; genus Latrodectus; species Latrodectus elegans. Next base: position 33,628,711 of record CM057813.1, read on the forward strand.
ATTATCTTGAAATATGAAATATCACATTATATCCATTAGACATCATTGCAATGGAGAAGAATTGAAAATATAATAAAATATGTATTAAATATGGGAAAAATAAAAGAGAAGTAAAAACACAATTAAAATCCATTTTATTTATAAAAATATACAATGTATAAAGACTAAAATACATCTCACATATAGATTCTAAAAATACACTTTCAGTGCATCACGATGAATCTACAGAAATAAACAACACATTTTCATTACAACTATTTAAAGTAATGAATATTCTCTATAGAAATTTCATACACAAATTATTCATGTTCAATTTTTTTTGTATCCCTCATTTTTTCCACTTTTTGAAAATTAAATAAAATTGTCCACTTTTTTTAAATCCACATACAAATTATATATTACTTTAAAAATGCAAATCCCAAAATTAAGAAAAATCATAAATATTAAGCATAAAATATAAAGGATAATCTTTCGAAAATCATGATTTCAAAAATATACTTCGAAAGGCAGGATATTAACAAAATAAAATATTTTAATAACAAAATCAAATATTATGACAAGATAAAACATTTCTCATAAAATTAACTTATTTGAAGCAAAACTAGGTTAATTATTACATTTATATTAAGCATTTAGATCATAATCTACATGTTTTATTTGCACAATATTATGAATGTCATTTCATTCAATTTTAGATTTGATAAATTACAAAGTAAACATTATTATGAAGTGAAACTCTTGACATTAGGGAACAAAATGAGATGCACAAAATAAAATGTCATATTCATAACAAATACATTATTAAGTTTGCATAAAAATATTTTTTGTTTATAATATCTTCCTGTGTTGTATTTTACGCCTACTCAATTAACTTCTCTGGAATTGTTACCACTGATTCGTCTTCTATTTATATACAATCTATATTTAATCATTTCAGTATGTCAAATTTAATACAATAATTACAAATTAAATATTGACTGATTTACATAGATAATCTGTCATATGTCATTCATCACTTTCACATTTAATTTCAATGAGAAAAACAGTAATAGAAGAATCCAAAAGCACTAGATATGACATTAAGATTCACAATTAAGAATGAATATATTTAAAATATTATATTTTTGAAGATTTAAAAATATATAAATTTTTTAGAACTTATCATAATTAACAAATTAATTTATAATTACAAATACACTCAAACTGAATTTATAATAATAATTTAAAACTGATCGGCGTAATGAAAATAAATAAGGATACGTAATAAAAAATAAATAAATTTAGTGAAGGAATTAAGGACTTTTTTAACAACCATGATTTAATAAATATTCAATTTAAAACCTATTTACGTGCAATATTTCATATATAATTCCAATACAATAATTTAAAAAAATTTTTTTCGATGCTGTAAATAACTTAGTTGTTTAAATAAATGAGTTTAAAATATGTTTTGTAAAATATTTACATTCAAAGGATATATTTAATTATTTAAATTAGCTTTTGATAGAAACTGACTATGTTTTTATACTATTTCGTTACATATTATTTTAAATTTTGAAAAAATGGTGCTGAAATGACCTCCTAAATAACTTGTTCCTTGAATTGAAAAAACAGCATCTATTTTTTTTTTACTTTAAAATTGAAATGTTTGTTTTACATATTAATTTTATTTAAATAGGAATTTTTGTATTACTCACATTATTTTACGTTGATTACAAGATATATATATATATATATATATATATATATATATATATATATAGATAGATAGATAGATAGATATAGATAGATAGGTAGATAGATAGATATATGTGTGCGCATGTGCACGCGAATGTTTTCCAATGACCTGAGATACAAGGCCAGCAAATTTTAGAGAAAAGAAAATTAAAACAAAATTAAAAATTATCATATTATTTCATATTAATTTGAATAATTGAGTATTTGAAAGGGGTACTGCAAAGATTAATAGATTTTCATGGAAATAAAATTAAAATATAATAATTTTGTCATAACACTACCGAATTATTTAATAAATAATTTTGTGAATGTGATTATATCATAACTATTATTTTCCTTAACTTGCTTCGTAAAATACAACTTCATAATAATTTCGAAGTGGTTACATATTTTTGAAAATAAAATGTTATACAAATTTAATAAGAATTTCTCAGAAAATTAATTATTTTTAGCTTTTCAAAATGTCTTTGTATAACTTAAATATACTATTTTCTTCTGAAAGATTTATTACACTTCAGAGAATCTATCAGCAGTTAGTTGAAAATGAAATTCAAGATATGAATACATACTGAAATGTAATGCGAATTAATAGAAAAACAAAATATAGTTCTTCGCTTTCGAAGAAAAAGATATCACCACAACTTAAATCACGAACCCCATTTAACAGGGGATCCGTAAGCTTCTTTTTCAACTGCTTCTATTTGATTGGAGTTTCCTACAACATTTGGTGATGCGTGAAATCGTGTATTTTTTCTCAATCCTTTGGGAATGGGAACAGTGTTCAAATGAATCATGAATTGATGCATTTCAGTTTAATACTGGAGAAATCATTATAATACGTTTCTATTTTTAACATTAACATTCTTCATTTTCTCATTTAATCCAGCTTAAACTAACTTTAAATTATTTCTGAATTTTATGTAATGTTTTTGATATATTCATGATTACATATAAAATTAAAGAGAGGCAAATTGCTATTTAGAAATTATTTGACAAATGGAACCAAGAAGATACATACTTTGGCAATTCCATTAAGAATAAGGAATTATAAGTGCTATATTTAAAATGCACATTTTTATTATTAAAATATTTTATGCTAGTAGTACCATATAATAAATTAAGCAATAAGAGCTAAAATATTTTAATTTCAATAATAATAATAAATTATCTCCTCATTTTATATTTTGTAAATAAACAGTTACAATATAAGTACTAAGTACTATTAAGTTGCTTAATATTAATTAGTACTTAGTATTAAATAAAATAATATTTAATGTTTAGAGAGATTTTCATCATAATTAAATTTTAGGGAAATTTGTTATCATAAAAAACATATATTGAGATTTTCGTATCTCATTATATTTTTTATAATAACAAATTTTTAATGAAAGTTGTTAAAATTTAAAAATTAATTTTATTGCTGTTAATATTTAGACATAATAAGATGCGCAAAAATATACATTTTTCTTCAATAAAATAATTCAAATTACTTTCAAAAATCTCTATTAATGGAATATATAGAATGTAAAATTTAAAATTGTTGAAGAAAATCTTTCTCTAAATTTATCCTGGCCATTTTATGTGGTATAAACATAATAAACATTAGATTAAAATTAAGCATATATTAATTATTTTCATTTCGTAAACACTATACTTGCAAACAATGAATTGTACCAATCGCAATTTACAAAATATGTAACTTTTTAATTTCGTAATTAATTTCATTTTTATTTTAAATTAAAATCTATACTATAAAATATGAAACTCAATAAACAATTTATTGTATATTAAAAATTCAGATATTTTCAAGCATAAAATAATAAAAAAAACTAAATTTGGTGACATTAAAAATTTTAATTATATGCTGAGTGTGACCTGTAAATTAAACTAACAATCATAAAATAATGAAAAAATAATATTCTGGAAAAATGTTTTTTACGGTTTGTGTTCTATGTTTTAAATAGAAGTTTATTTATCATAAGTTAAAATAAAAAATACCATTTTATACAATTAATGGAGCACTAAAGTAGCGTGTGAATTTTGATATTAACGAATGTTTTAATTTCAAATTTATAGGGATTATTTCTCCTCGTAATCAACAGCATTCCATTATGTTTCATAAGCACTTTCATAAAATATCTAATGGCGTTTTGTAGTTATTGAAAATATTTATAAAAAAGTAACATAGTAAGTAAAAGGACAAAGGTATCTTCTGCAGTAATTTTTTTCTGTGCAGATAAGTGGTGCATAGCCATATTCATTTTACATGTTTCACAATGACTGCTATGGGTGAAAATAATTAATTTAAACAAAACGTCAACTAGACAATAATTAATTTAAGCAAATGTTAAGGAATTTGAAAAAAAGCAAAAGTTTTGAGACTCTATGAAAGGCATTTCTTTAATACTTGATTTGAATGTTTTCGATATTGTCAGAAACACTAGGAGACCGCGAGCAAATATGCCGTTGGCAATCCATCTTTGAATTATTAAAAATCAATCGAAAATATTTCTCATACTCTTATTGCCTTAAAGCTTAGAATTGTGAAATCAATTGTTGGTTTCATGATAAAGAAATGGTAATAACGAGAATCTGTTAGACATTATCCAAGTAGATAATCTAAAACAATGACTGAACATCAAGAATATTTTAACCTGAATAAAGTTCGCTACACTTTTAAATAAGAACTTTCTCTTTAAATAAGAAAAATAATATGTGGAGATAGTCATTTAAAGTCCACACCGTAGGAGCATCGTTCAGATGTAGTTAAATAATATACTTATTCTTTAAAGAAAATCTAGACTACGAATAGAAAATCTGGATTAACACTAAAGCATACAAGATGGAGCATGAAGGATATGAAGGTTTTTTATAGTGATGAATTTAAATAGAAGTATCCACTGAGATTATATTTTTCATCCAGAAAGCACTCCAGCTGATCTTCATATCGATGATATGTGTCCAACAACAAAGAAATAATGCAGAATATTACTTACCAAAGGCGCTTTCTGTCGTAGTTGGGCTGTTCACATTGATTAGATTATGAGTCTGAGAACATTTTAGATCCACAACATGTTCATAATAAAATGAAACATCATATTTATAAAAATATGTTTCAAGTATAGATGTTTTAGTAGGATAAGGATTTCAAACACACAACCAAAAATGTGAATACATTTAATCCTACTTTTTGGTTGGAAAAAATGTGAATACATCTAATCCTACTTTTTGGTTGGAAAAACTAGTCACTTCATATTTGAGAACTTTTAACACAAATTAGAAGGATATTTGAAATTCTTCAAAGACAGTACTTATTCAGACTCTCCAATAGGATTTGACAAAATAATCTAGATTTAAGGTTTGAAAAAGGCTTGTGTGAACTCCATATACAGAAGTTTCACTTACGTCTACAAAATGAAATTACATACAACTAATAAATGTAATAATTTTAGTTTATCCATGTCTTAAGTACTTTTATTTGTTTCTCTGAAAATAATATTATAATTAATAATTTTATGATTTTAATATTAAAATATTAATTAAATATGAATAATATTAATAATAATTTAAGCAAAATATTAATAATTAATAAAAAACTTTAATAATAATAACTTTAAACACCATTGTAAAATATTAAGATTTAAATTGTTCACATAAACTTAATAAATAAAAAAACAAAAATATTTATTTTCAATTAATAATTATGAATTTTAAAATCAATATTTCTGATCTATTATGGAGCGGTAATTATTTATAAGCATTTTTAAGTAACATGACTTAGTACAAATAACTTGATTAAGTGCTGATTTCTTCTCACATTTTATTGTATTCTTATTTAAATTTTTAAATTACAATTATTAATTACATGCTACAATTTAATGTAGAAAGGTATACGCTTTACTTAACATGCAAATATTTTATTAAGTATATTTATAATTTTATAAGAATAAAATTGAATCTGGTATACAATTTTAAGGATTTATTTCCTAAATATTCTTTTTAAAACGCAAAACTATTATATATAAACTAAATTATTTTTAATAATAATTATTTTTATAACAGTTCATTAATTGATTGTTTTACCCTATTGTCATGTATTTGTAAGGTAGAAATGTTATACATTTTCACACTGTTAAATGAATATGAAAGTACATTTAATACATTTTTATATAGTAACCATTCATCATAAATTTTCTCTTAGAAAATGCTTTTGATAAATTCTTAAAATGGATATTACTATTTCTTTATTCTACGCTTAATATTTATTCTATTCAAGAAAATTTTCCTTTTTTGTAATATTGGTTACAGAACGTAATTTAATTTTAATAATCAACAAAATTCAATGAAATGATAAAATTATTTTACGTCTTCATATTTTGTCAATGTTTTAAATGAGAACAAAATAAGATGGTCAGTTTTGAAAAGTAAACTTAAAATAATTGCTGAAGCTCAGATTAATTCAAAAACATTGAAGTTTTACTATATTAATCCTGTTTAAATTATTAATGCATGCAACATCTAAATAACACACATGCATGCGATTGTTTTAAATAAAAAATTTTTGCGCCACAAATGAATGATATATACTGAAGGATAACATAATTGATGCGGATAATACTGTATCATGGAAGTTAACTAAAGGTGATAGATTTAATATTTTCAAAATGTAAACTAATAAGAATATGAAGTGCTGCTTCTGATAAATACATATGCTCCTACAAAATTGCGAAAATATATTTTTAAAACATATACAGCAACAATATGCGTAATAATAAATTTTCAATGTATTTTCTGGTAAAAATATTGAGTAAACAACACATTAACTTTTATATAAGAAAATGATAAATACGGCTTGCAATAAAAAATAAATCTAGATATTTTCAGAAAGACAATATTCAACTATTGGAATCAATGAGTTAACACAAATTCAGAAGTGAAATTTTAGTGAAACACAAAGAATCGTAGTTTTTACGTAAGAAAAAAAAAATTTTTCTACCTTAATATTTGAACACGTTTTCTCTCATTTCGATTCTCAGATAATCTTTTTGTGCTGTTGCTTCAGTGTGATTGAACTCTCTGGGAATGTGCGAAATCAAAGTTTGAATGTTTTCCTTATGGTTCCAAGAAATAATATTCCTACACTTTTGAGAAGAATGTTTATGTAAAAATTTAAATCGAAGCCAGGAAACCTAGGCAACACTTACTAAATATTAATTTTAACTTTTTTTTGACTTTTGAATGCCTTCCCTCTTTTTTTTGAATTGCTGTTACTTTTTTTTTCCATTTCTGTTTCATATACATATTAATTTTAAAGTGAATAAAGCTAACAACTCAGAAACAAATTGTCAATGCAAATTTTGAATTCAACTTCAAATATGTTAAATTTAAAGTTTAATAAGCAAATTTTTATTATAAATAGATTAATATTTATCCATTTCATTTTTATGTTTTTCATTAAAAATATCTATTAAATTTGGATTTCAGTGTTAATAATTTTCTATAGCAAATTGTATTATTTCATGGAAATGAGTGGGAAAATAGTTTTCATCTTAAAATCTCATGCCTGTTAACAGAGAAACACAGTCAATGTAATAGCATGAATCAGTAAATAATGGGTACAAAATATTAAATATAAAATTAATACAGTATGTTTAACTATTACAAGGAGTAATTAATTAAATTGAGAGAACAATCTAAAATCATGTAAAGAGAATTTAGTAAAGCTATTTTCGCCAAGATCGGATATGGTTATAGTGGTTTTTATCAATTTAAGCATTTATTTAATATTTGCATTTTGCTTCCCAAATTTACAGAGAATTTTTACATTTTTAATTAAAAAAATCTGATGTTGAAAAAGGTTCTTATTTGTATAAATTGTAATTATTATTCTCACAGCATCTCTCATATTTTATAACAAAATGAAAATATTCTTGATATATATTTTTATCCCAAAATTCTCCTATATTTCATTTACGCATTAAATATCTTCAAGAGTGAGTTTCTTAAAACAACCCCACAGTGATGGCTCTTATGTAAAGATTCAAGAGATATATAATAAGAAACACAAATAAATAAAATTTTAAAATAGAATTTTAAAGAAATAATTAAAATATGAATAATAGTGAGAGAAAATATTTAAGAAAATAACCAGAATCAATATCAGATGCAATATATATAGTTGAACTTTTCAATGTAATATATCCAGTTAAACTTTTGAATGCCCTGCCTTCTATCATGTGTACAGAGGGAAATATTTTTTGTAATAAAAGAGGGTACTTGGGCTATTAACCCTTATCTACAACGAGGCCAGAAACTGCTACGCATTTGTCGTTACCCAGCGGGAACCTGTGAACCAAGTTACGGATGCAAGTAGCATTACCAAGGCCATACCACCACAAACCCATTTAAAAGGTGGGTCACATTCATTTATCATCGCAGAAGAATAAACAGAGAAACACAGAGAGAAAATAGCATCCATACCTTTACCGGGACTCAAACCCAGGACCCACAGCCCAGGAGTCAGGAACGCTCATCACTGAGCCATTGGTCGACATAACAATATATGATAATGCAATATTGTCGCAGGGACATTTTCGTTTAAATAAATACATAGGTTCCAATTAATATTTTTCATTAAGGAATTCACTTCTGGTTTCTATCCTTATTATGAAAATATTTTCTTTTTTATAGCATGGCATAGGGTAAGAGGAATTACATTTTTAGACAGATTGCACTTCTGAAACAGATTGTGAAGATGGTTATCTTGTTGATGCTTGTTGACAGTTGACAGTTATGTGGTGGTAGTTCCACCAGCGTATCCATTTACGAAAAAAATTGGAAGTAAACGCATGTGTTTTGCTTCTTCATTGTTTATGTCATTTTCTAATTTCGATACTTTAGAATGCATTGTATTTATCAATAATGAGAGAATAAGCAGAGAAATTTTTTTTTAAAATAAAGAATTAATTCAATATCATTGCTCAATTTAGTAGGATGCTATAAAAATACTGTCAATTTTTATCGATTTGGTAACTATACATACCATTCCATCATTTTTCATATAAATTATAAAACGCTAAGACAAAAATTAAAATATTGCAAAGAAAAATAAATGATAATACATCTTCTCTAATTTTGAAAAAAATAAATTCACAAATTTGACGTCTAAGTAATCTTATATGTTATTTGATGCACGATTGTTATTTTATCTTATTACGAGTAAGTGTTTTAAGTAATAAAAATAAAGTTTATTTTAGAAAACTAATTTTATTTTACAAACATATTTTTGATCAGTGTGTGGTAATATTTGTTTCCAAATAAAAATGTTTAAGTGGATGGCTTTTTAAGTACTAAGATAAAATAAAATTAATTTCATTATGCTAGAAATATGTGTGAAACAATTTTTTATATTTCAAGATTTAAAATAATTTCATTGTTTAATTGGTTTCTATAAATAATATTAAAAATCAAAATACTACTCACAAAAATTATAATAGGATCAACATTTAAATATTTTCATACAAAAATATTTTTAAATGTTTCCAATAAATTTATGCAGCAATCTAATATTTAAGCATTATTTTCCTTTTCATATAAAATATATATATATATTACGAAGTTATACATTAAATACATTTTTTAATAAAACTATATCGTTATAAATTTTTTAACCATTCAAATGACAATTTAATTTTAAATTTTAAGAAAAGACTTATATTTCATGACAAAAAAAATGTAAGAGAATTTACATTATTTTGCAATAATTCTTCTTAATGCACTAAGTTTAAAAAAAACAAAGTGTATAAAAATGTTGCAAACGTATTGTATTATTTATGTTATCTGAAATTAATTTTTTAAACGTAGGATGTTTTATTTGTAGTTATTCATTTATGAATGCAGTCAAATATTTAAAATGATTATTTGACTACAAATAACTCAATTTGTTTTTAAATAAGATATGGTGTTAAATTAAACTTAAGGAATTACAGGAATTAAATAGTACCTGAATAAAATATCCATAAACTAAATTTTATAATATGTAAACGTAATAAGCATAATAACAAAAATATCTTGATGAATAGTGTAAAAATTTAAATCACTAATGAAGCCAAAAAAAACTGTTAAATTTATTTTAATTATATTATAATTTTAAAGAAAAAAATTCAACACTTTAAATTTTTATTTTCTTGAACATCTAAAAATTATGGAACTCTCATAATTTAACCTTGTCTCGATTCACATATTTTCTCTCTATGAATTTTTTTTTATATTATTTATAAATTAATCAAATTTTTGATTAATTTTTAAATCCAAATTACTCTGCCTCCAAACTTTAAGGATAAGCTGCCAATTTCTTGGCACTATTTTCCAAATGAATGAATGTAGGAACACCAAATTTAGATGACATATGGACAAAACAGATACGTATTGCTTACAGCATAGATGTTTACGTAAGAAAAGCGCATAAATGATTTACAATAAAAAAAAAATCTCGTTGGCAAAGTTCATTCTTGAAAAAAAGTATAATCACATTTTATGGGTTAAAATAATATAAAAACTTAGCGAAAAGGAGTTGGAATAAAGGAAATGACCACGTTTTACTGGAAATGTAAGGTCGGTATTGACTTTCAATCCTGGAAATTAATTTCTTTGTCCTCGAAATGGAAATGTACGCCAAACACATGGTTAGTTTTTCAGCTATCCTAAGAAGCTTGGAGGAGGATATAAAAAACAAGCTGTCTATCAAGACAACCAAAATTCTTCAGATATTGGTCAATAGTTTCAATTTGATGAATACTTGTATCGTCCTCCATCAGAAAGAAATCATTGCCGATTACGCTGGCATATTGATTGACAAATGGATCAAGGATATTTCCTTGATAACTCATACCACTTACAGCTTCTCCCTAGAACACATGTAGGTCAGTGTGACAACTGAGTCAGTTCCTTTCCCAAACAATTATTCAATAACTGTTGTTACTATACTTCCATAGTTTTGGACTGATGACATCCGAGGCTATTTTCTCTCCTGATCAGTACACGTCCTGAATCACTTGCATTTGCAGATTTGGAAATGTCTGTAAAACGTATCGAAGCCCATCGATGTCTGTTAAAGAAAATGTGTCTTGAACAAGATAAACTGGACACTTATTTTTTCATTCGGTGAGGGGACAAACACAACTGGTCGTCTTTGGTAGAAACCTGCTTAGTGATGACATCTTCGCATCGTACTAGTAGATATTATTCTTCCTGATGATTCAGAATGATCTGTTATAAGTTTCAACCTAGATAAAACATTTGTTTTCCTTCGGGCCAAAAGAGCTTTAAAACAATTTTCTATTGTCGTATCTGGTAGGCCTGCAAAATGTCTTCTGGACACAGATGTTTCGGTTCGATATTATTTCAAAAACTACGAATCAGATGGTGACACACATTAAGAATTAGCAACAGCATTCGATATTTCTATTTTCAAACATCTGACCACTCACCACCTAAATGAATCGAGAAAACGGCTTTTATGAGAGATTGTTACAGAATATTGTCAAAAAATCTTCTAACAAAAGTTGGAAACCAAAACAATTACATGCGTAATTGTGAATGTCTAATATTTGCATATTTATAAGTGCATGTGTAGTATGTTGTAAATATTTATAAATACATGCGTGTTTATTTTTACTATGGGAATCCCTTAATGTTGAATTATTTAGTCACCCTTTCTTACGAGAAGACTGGAATAAATTTATCATCAGTAAAAATATGCTTGCTTGTAAATTATTATCTCAAAAATAAGTTCCAACTGTTAGGCGAGTATTAATGGTCCAGTTGATAGTTAAAATTTGTCCTTTCCTTCAACAAAGGTTATAGAAGCTATTTTGACCAGAAAAAATATTAACAAAAACGCTATTTTTCCAAGAGAATAATAATCCGTTTTGACTGTCAAATCGTATTACTTGCTTAGCAAACTAATCGTTGTTCTCGCCATGATGAAATACAAGCGAAGCTATTAATTAGTACTTGTCTTACTGAAAAAATAGAAAAGGTATTCAAATCAATAGAAGTATTATAAAGACAACTGTGAGATTGCATACAAGCCATTTCCTATTGATGAGAACATTGGATGCTATTACTCACAACCATTTCTAATAAATGGAAAGATATCACTACATATTCTATATAAATGCGAAATCATTTTCCGCGAATAGACATAAGCACCTGGATCAGAATTAATGGAACTGAGAATGCTGCTAGATATCCCCGTTAGATGTTCTGTGAAATTTCCGTCAGCTATACTAGTAACCTTAAACAACATATTTTCCATTAGTGTATAATAAAACAGAAGACTAGTCGAAGTGCTAGGTCCTCTAAGAGCTACAATTCCTTAATTCTAAAAATCTCAAATATTACACTGCTATTGTTAATATTTATTTATTTTTAGAATAGTAATCAGTACACATTGAAACTTTTTAATTTGCATAAATATTTTATTTAAATTATATAAGGGCAAATTAAAAGAATCTAACTAAGAAAAACATTAATTCCCTTTATGTATATAACAATTCCTTTATATATATATATATATATATATATATATATATATATATATATATATATATATATAGTAAATCTCAAGAAATTAAATTCTACATTCTTTAAAATTTTTGACAAAAATCGTCATTTAAAGTTTTAAATAGATAATTCAGTTTTTGATTAATATAAAAAAAATAAATTCTTTAAATACAATTCTTAATCTTACAATCACAAAAACAATATTTCTTTGTGGATTCTATTTGTGTTATCTTCGGAGAAAAATCAAAAAATAAATAAATGAATGAATAAATTTGCTAATTGATAGGAAGAATGTGAATGATTTTGTAAAATTAAATTCATTTCGATGAAAGACGCCATTTTTTTTTCAGAATCAATTAAGAAAGAGAGAACTGCTAAAAGGAATTTAACTTCAATATAAAATTAGTTTATGAGCATTCTTTTTGATCAAAGAAAAAAAACATATAAGCCTTTCTGACATTGATTAAATTTTGATGATTCAGGCACATATTTTATTTATTTTTCCACATTCACATATAGTCAAAATTTAAAAAAAATAAAATAAATATTTAGCAGACAATAACATCTCAAAATATGTTTTAAAGTAGGTTTATCAAATGCATGTACAAATTTGGAAACGTTTTCATTACTACTTCGAATATGATGAATCCTATGTACTTTATTAAACACCACCTTTAGAAATGAATGAATAAACAATTTCATATATTATGCTGAATCCTTAAATAAAGTAATATGCAATAAAAATCTATCAAAATACTGCATATATATTTACACATTCGTAATTTATTTAAAAAAACATATACTGCTGGCCACTGTAAATGCAACAGCCTGAAGGAAGCATGCATACAACATAAAATTTACATGTATTAGCGGAATTGAGATGTGCAAATGATTAGAATTTCAGCATCAGGAGTTTCTATGACGCCACTTCAAAGTGTAATAAAAGGATTGTAAATTTCGACAATTTTAATTTCAGCAATTGTGATTTTTGAAAAAAACACCATCAGTTATGCAGCGTAGAAATGAGCAATCCTTTTTTGATCACGTATCGGAGTTCAACAGTGTCTGCGAATACCATTTGACGTCATTTACAGTTGAGTGGTCAGTTCGGAATACGTCCATTGCATTGTCTATCCTTGATGTAAAACCACAGAGTTCTCCGTCACCAATGTTGTGATAAAGGAATTATGCACACGGCAGAATGTTAGTAAATTATTTTTACTGAAGAGTCAGACTTCTGTCTGCAACACCATAATGATCGCATTTGAATCTTTAGACACCGTGGAGAGAGATGATAACAAACTACGTTATATGACCAGCATATTGATCCTGCAATGGGTATTATGATATAGGCGGTATTGGATAATACTTTTGCACTCCTCTAATATACATTGCTAATACTTTAAGCAGCTAGTGCTACATCTTCGATTTATTGATGCCAGTTTTCATTCCTTACATTCAAGGCTTACCCACAGCCACATTTTATCAGGATAAAACGCGACCACAAGATTGATGCATTGTTAAAAGGCTCTTATTCGATTGTTAGATTCAAATATTTCCCTGGCCAACATAGCTCCGATAAACAAAACATGTGGTTCCTGGTTGCTCAACATCGGATTACATCCCCATCTGCCACAATTAATCAACTTTGGCAACGTGTGGAAGCTACTTGGTCTACTGTACCCCAAAAATACACCAAAGTCTATTTTAATCAATGACAAGGCGTGTGACAGCTGTGATCTCAAACAATAGCGAATATTCTGGCTACTGATTTTTGGCAGAAACCACACTTCACAGAAATCTATAAGAAATCGTGTCTTTCTTGATGTAAAAATTTTGGTGGCCTGGCCAGTAGTATAAAAATATATATTACAATTATTTAAAAATTAAAATTGAGGAGAATATTATTATATTCAGAGTTATTTTTTTAAATTCAAGTGAAGGAAAGTGCGTAAGTAATTAATTATAAAATTTTAAAACATATCATCTGAATAGTATTAATGTATATAATCAAGTGAATTCATTTTTATCAGTATTATTGAATAACACATTGTTCTATTACTTATTAATATGTAAAACAAAAAAAGCGGATCGATGCATAATAATTAACAAATCACATAACTCAGCCATTTAATAAAGTAATACTGTTTGGTCTCTCATCAGAATTTCAAGAATAGATTATCTTGACTTTGAAGTTTAACAATTAATGAACTTTTCTTCAATGCAGTTTTGCCTAGAACAGCTAGTGGCTTAAAGATGCTGAATAAATATAAATATTCGGACATGTAAATTTTTATTTTGTTATTAAGTTACTTCATAATATAATTAATTGAAATAATTCATTAAATCATATAATATATTATTTTTTTTTTTTTTAAATCAGTTATCCATACTTCATAAGTCATATGTTAAGATGCATAATTCAAAATTCTTCAAGATAAAATGCAGAATTTTAGAATTACATTTTAAAATAAGAATAAATGATTACAATTTAATGTAAATGACTGAGGAGATAAATTTCGAGAGATAAAGAGAGAGAATTAATTAAAAAGTATAAATCAAGATAAATTTTAGAATATAACTTTAATGTAAGACAATACATGATAAATAACTAAACGTAAATGACCTGGGAAAAATTTCGAGAGACAATAAAAGTGAATTAATTAAAAATTATAGACATATTCAAGTCTAATAGTAGATTAAATGAAATAAAATATATATATTTAATATAATGTAAATTATTTTGTAATTGTACACTGGCTGGGAATTAAGTTAACATATTTCTCTCTTAAAGTTGCTGGAGAAAAATGTTGCAATAGGAAATAGTTTCCATGAAATAAAAATACGGTGACAAAAACCTTTGGTCTTAAAAATATTGTTGAGGTTTGTTACACATTCATGATTCTGAAATCATTTAATAATATTTATTAAAACCTCACACAAAATATTAATAAATTAATTACTATAAAATATTACGCATGTTAAAAAGTTATTTTTTAGTATTGATTGTTTTGTATAAAGGAGACTATTTTTTAAATTGATATCAGTATAACAAATAGAGCACTGTGATTAATAATTAATTTATGAATAACTAATATTATGAAAATTGTGAGGTACTCAAATAATTAGAAATTAAAATTACTTGTCAAGAGGATCATTCATTTGCAATTAATATAAATTGTCATCTAAAGTGTTGATAGAACATGTATAATAGATAAGAAATATTATAACATGCATAACTTAAACCTGTGAAAAAATGTACGAAAAACTAGTTTATCAGACTGAGCGGCAAGAGGTACTCAGTTTTTATCGAATGTCAACAATCACAAAATCAAATAATAATTCTTCAGCCTCTATGAAGGCAGCAGTTAAAATTTCATATTCCCTTATTCAGTATCAAGTAATATGATCTGTCGTTATTTTATAATTTTGCAGTTATATTTTTACCCTGCTTTTGCGAATGTTTTAATAAGTAATTTCCAGATTTGCAGCCACCATTGGTTTTATTCAAATAAATGTTACAAAAAAAAATATTGCCCAATGTGTAAATGCAAGTGGTGGTAATTATTCATGTTTAGCTCTGATAAGCCGCTTTTTTATGTAAATTTCTCACAATATTCGCTCAAAGTCTTTTTCAGGAATCCTCTACAAAATCTTGGATTTTGAATTATGACGTTCTATAGTAGGACATAGGATATGACTAACACAAAACATGGAAGTGTTGCTGCTAAATCATGGAATACTCATTGAATATCAATCAAAGAGTTTATTCGAGTTAAGTAAAAAATGCCTTTAAATATATTATTCTTAACAAAATGCTTTACAAATAGAGATTTCTGAATAGTTTTCTTTTAAGAAAACTAAAGAAAATCTTTTAGTTTTCTTAAAAGAATAATTGCATAAATATCTGTGAATGTGTGGTTTACAATATTTTATTTTGAATATTAAGTAATTTTTAAGTAATTTGTAAGAGATTATTAAGTAATTTTTAAGTATTTGTTAGCAAACTAAAGGCATATTTTAATGAAAAACATTTTAAATTAATTCAGTAAATATTGCTATGAATTCTTTTGATTCTTAGTAAGACTAGAAGAATCAGTTCTTAGCTTGATATTTCGTTTAACAGTTTGTCCGTATTTATTTTAAGCGAGTTCTTAAGGG
>CM057813.1:33647674-33800174 GCA_030067965.1 Latrodectus elegans
ATATATATAGTTAGATAGATATATTCTATGTTTAATATGACAAATAAAACTTTTCCCATATTCTATTCTTTTGTAAATGTGAATGAATTTATGTAAAAACAAATTTTATATTAAATTTGAGAAATTTTACAGCAAATTCACTGTATAACACATAATTTTAGGCTAATTGGAAAAGTTGATTTTTTTTAAAATTAGTTCATATCAAGCACATTCATTCTTTCTAGCAAAGACAAATGCTTATTCAAATAATATAATTTCTCTTATTGCGATATTTATTAATGTGCAATATGTATGTTATAGCTCTTTCTCAAAATCTATGTTACTTATATATTTTTTTCAATCGAATAAAAAACTTCTACACAGTTTCAAAATATAATGCTTTAAAGAGAAATTTTTTAAGGTATTGATTTAAAATTTGTAAATACGCAGTATATACATATTGTTTATATAGTTTAAATACAATAATAATTAACAATGATTTATGCTGACATTTATAAGATTTATTAGATCACGCAAATTAATCAAAATGACCCGATATTGTCATTGATTATTATGTCTTAACATAATGCTTGTCAGCTTTGATTACAATATAACGCATTTTAGATATTTAACAATTATTATTACTTAAAATATATTTTATAAATATGAAATTTATTAAATTAATTTAGATTTCTTGACATTTTTTATTATAAATTAATTAAAACTTTTCATATAAATTTATAAGATAATTTTACTACAATTTTATAACCGTTTACAAATATGTTGGTTATACTTTAATATAAAATTAACTAGTTTTATGGTTAAAATAGTTTATTTCCAATAAAGAATAAAAAAACGCATCCAAATATTTCAGCAAGTAATATTTATTAGAATTCCCTTAAAATTAATTACCGCAGCATTTTTTTATTTATAAACAATCAAAATAGTTGTACTCTTGTGAGCAAAAACAAGCCCCATAAATTCTTCCATGTAATAAAGTTTTTCATTACTTAGCAGTCTCATAAATTTTGAAATTTAGTTTTTGGCAAACAAGTGTAAGTGATAAATTAAACATTGTAACTAATAAATCTGAATATACAGTTATATATGAGCTTTACTAAATGTGCAACTATGCATTGAAAAAAACCCTGTATATTATTTCATGCATGGATTAGCATTAAGATGAATATAACTCAAACATATTATTTAAAACCAATAATATTTAGGTTCTAAACGTCCCCTATTTATTTATATTTATGATCTACGTGAAAGAAATCGAATCAAATAATCATGTTATGGAAATTATATTAGGCTTAAAATGTTTAATAAGATAATGTTATTATTTTCGTATTCATTTCTTACCGGTGTGTCTAAAAGTATAGAAAAAATGAGAATTTTTCTTTACTTCTTTAATTTATTTAATATATTCTACTCGTTTTTATGTTTTTCATAAATCATGCTTTATTATAATATTTCAGATCAGATTCAAACTATAAATAATATATATATTCCCTTTTAAAAGATTTTATTTTTTTTATTTTGATAATAAGTTAAACACCATTCTAAATTTTTTCTTGGAGAAATTAGATATTCAACACTCTAAATATTTTTTTTCTTTTAAATATTGCTTTTTTATTAATAAACTTTAAATATCTTTTTAGAATTTCTAATTTAAAAAAAATAAACAAGCTGTAAATTTACTTTTTTTAAACAATAATTTCTATTGATTCAAGCTTCATTGATTGGGAAACCATTCTTAGAATGAAAACAAATCATGCTACCTTTGAAACTTTTTATAAGAATAATCTCGTGAACAGAGTGCAACACAGTTACATTTACAGAATAAAAAGTCAAAGCAATTAAAATTTAATTGGAGAACATGTTGTTGTTGCATGCCCCCGAGGTCAGCAGCGCTAGACCAGGTCTATGAGTGAGTACACCTTCAAAATGTCCAATACCATAAATGGATTCTTCATCAGATCTCTCCTGGAGAGACTAAGGTCTAACAAAGAGAGACCTGTTCATTCAAACACTTGGAGCCAATTTCGAATTTCCTCGTACCCTGGAAGAGTTTCAAGCTAATAAGATGACCACTTCTGAAACGGGCAATAGCCGTTTGTTCTTGTCTATTAAGACCAGTAGCCAGGGAAACACCTAGACCCTGGATGTGGTACCAATGACGCTCAAAGGACAATCCAAGTGGTTTTTTTCTCGTGTTTAATCTTTGAATGAATCTCCTGAAATGTGAAAACTTCCGACTGCACACCATATTCACCTACACCAGCTTTGGCCAAAGTTTCCGCAATATCATTGCCCTCGAAATCTACTGGGAAGGAATCTACTGTATGTGAACATGATATGATACGGACAGCCGTTTTATCATTTCAAGTATTGAAACCCCAGTCCTGTCTCTCACTTTTTGTCATCTGGCCAAACGCAGTATTGCCCTTTTACTATCAGATAAAATCCAAATCACATGAGGAAGTGAATTCAGGGAGTCCAGGTCTATGGCAATAATCTCGCTACGGAACACCAAGCGATAAGCAGGATTTCTCTTTTTCAGCCTGAAGACACAATATTGCTGTCTGATAAAAATTCCGCTACCAGTAACATTGAATTCATATTTTCTACCATCCTTAGAAAATGTAGACCATAATATTTTACAGCTGAACGCTGAACAGTGTCTGCAAATTTATAATTGGTTTTCTGTTATTGTTACCATTCAATGACAACTAAATACTTCCTCAATGAGTCTGAGAAAATAGTTCTGTTATATACTCCCCCTAGCCTCAGCGGCCAAGTTAGATAGGCATTGTTTTTATCTGGATTTGTTAAATATGTCTTAGTTGCAATGTCCTACAAATAAAATGATAAATCTGAGGAAGGCAGTCTAGTTTGAGTGACTTCTGCTTGGTCCTCGTTCAAAATCACGAAGACTTCAACCGGCTGCTTCAATCTGACTAGAACAGCCCAACTTTGCGCTAGGTACAGGGAAGCATGCTGATGAAACAAAATCCTTTTCCTCTGACTATTTAGGCACCGTAGCAGGAAGGCAGAAGAATTCACTTCAGAATTCTCTGTTTACTTTGTTGCGGAAGCTGGAAAATATGCTTTAAAAGCTCAGTTTTGACGAGTACATAAAGTCACATACTTTGAGACTGGTTTAATTTGAAAGGGTATTGCCCGTTTTCATTGTCCTCTTTTCCTTTTCCTTACTTTGGGCATAGCTTTAAGCCGCTGAAATGTAGTAATTGTTTTTTAAATCTTCTATAGGAAACTCACCAAGTATATACATAATTATAAGAAGGATCAAAGCTGATTAGGGATATTAAGCTGAATCAACATTTTTCTTTCAATTTTACAAAAAGCAAACGTGTTCAAACTTCTATTGTTTTAAATTAAAAATAATATCTAGCTTCTAAATAACATTTACACTGCTAGTATACCATTGAATTGGAAACTTTACATAAATACAAAAAGATACATAAAGATAAATAATACAAAAAGTTACATAAAGATAAAAACTTTACATAAATACAAAAATAAGAATTATTATTTAAAACTGTTGACACAGAATAGTAAATTTAATGTTGTCAATTCATATTTTTAAAAATAAAACAAATTACTCAAATAAATTCAAGTTACACCAGCAAAAATAATTAATGATGCATAATAATTTGCTTAAACAATGATTTATCATTTTCCAATTCAATACATTAAACACGTGCTTTCTGATAGTTATTTTATTATTACTAAAAATAAATCTTTAATTCAAAGTTTATAATACCTTGGACAAAATATAATTAATAATGTTTTTGATTTCGATTATAATTTGCATAAGAATTAGATAAATTGATCATAGCACTTTTAAACAAGACATATATTATTAAATTCATAACAAGTATCATTAAAATTACAGAGTATTTCATAGCAAACACATGTAATAACTTAAATATTGTAATATTTTGCGTTTGATATTTTATTTATAAAATGTTTCACAACAATTTTATATTCTTAAACTCAATATATTTATTTTGCTTTCATTTTACGTATCATAGTTCAAATATACGATTGAATAAATCAAAATAAAGATTGATGTAATATGATAACAAAATACTTTGAAATGTTCTATGACAAATTAATTCAATTCTCTCATGAATTATCCTTAAATAAATATCGACAAACTATTAAACGAAAGACCAAAAAAGAAATTATTCTACCAGTCTTACTAAGAACAAAGAAAAATGCAAATCAATATTTTCTAAGATTATTTAAAACTTTGGTCATTAAAATATGCATTTAGTTTGCTAATAAAATCACAAGTTTTCTAATATTTAAAGTAAAACACGTTAAGACACAAATTCACAGATATTTAAGTAACTGTTCCCTTGAGAAAACTAATGGATTTTGCTTAAGACTCTAAAATAATATATAAAACCTCTTTTTGTACAGCAATTTATAACAATTAATATATTTAAAGGTATAACTTTAAGCATAAATAGAACAAACTCTCTTTCAATGATATTCAATCATCATTTCATGATGAGAAGGACACCCATGTTTTGTGATAGTCACATGTTATCTACTACTAGACAACTTCATAATTCGAAATCCAAGATTTCGTAGAACATTCAAAATTTCGTATAACAAAAAGAATTTGAGCGAATACTGAGAGAAATTTACTTAAAACAGCGGCCTATCATAGCTAAGCAAGAATACTTATCATCACTTCCAGCCACATATTAGGCAACAAATTATTTGTATTAATTTATCTGAATAAAAGCAATGGTGACTGAAAATCTGGAGATTATTTATTAAAGCATTCGCAAAAGCAGAGTAAAAATACAAGTACAAAAATTATGAAAAAAACGACAGATCATATAACTTGATATCAAATAAGAAAACATGAAATTTTAAAAGCTCCTTTCATGGAGGGTGAAGATTGATTATTTGTTTTCTGTGACTGTTGACATTCGATAACAACTGAATACCTGTTGACCCTCAGTCTGAGAAACTAGTTCTGTTACAATTTCATGTAGCTCAATCTTATCTGATTAACTATATTTCTTACGAATTATGCATGTTAAACCAACACTTTGGTAGGTGATTTGTACGAGAGAGATCCCACGTTTTTCGCAGTTAATGGAAACCAGAACTTACCGTGAAAGTTAAAAATACGTAGAGAAGTATTTGTCCTTAAAATATTCGTGTATACTGTTGGTTAAAATATGTTGCCATTAAAGGGGAAACATGGTGATGGGTAGTTGTTTTTTTTTTTTTTTTTCCTTCAAAATTCCTTTCTACAAGGACATATTCCCGTCAAAGCGAATACTTAACTCGATAGTACGAATCATATTGTTGTCAATGTTTTGTGCAAATGTTTGCATTGCTCAGGCCATGTAATACAAATTTTGCAGATTCTCCAGTGTAAGACAGCGTTTTTTACTTTCTTCTTTGTCTTTCTTTTCCTTTTCTTCGTCACCTACATACTTTGTTTTAACAAAGGAGGTCTTTATAGGTTACTGGGTCAGAATAGCAATCAATAAGGTCGTTGATGCCTTCTTTCGTCATGTCAATAATTGCTTCATTCCTTATGAGACAGCCTCACCGTATTTTAATTCATAGATATTACTATTCAAGTACCTTTAAAGAGTCCGTAGTATAAACTATGAATCAAGTGTTCTCTTTGTTTTACATGCCAACATCATTTTCTCATACATTAACATAAAACACTTCTTCTTTCTGCAACGTGGCTGCCAAAATGGTGTATATTTTTATTTTTCGACAAATATTTTCATTTTTTAATGAATGTTTTTAATTTGATAAAAGAATCCGCAAAGCATTGAAGTTGCAAAACATAAAGCGTGAAATGGCGAGGGTACACTCTATTTGCAAATGTTTTCCTTTAAAATCAATTTTAATGTTCCTTTTTAAATCTTTGAAACTC
This sequence comes from Latrodectus elegans, assembly GCA_030067965.1. Taxonomy (NCBI): domain Eukaryota; kingdom Metazoa; phylum Arthropoda; class Arachnida; order Araneae; family Theridiidae; genus Latrodectus; species Latrodectus elegans. The sequence goes on from CM057813.1 coordinate 33,653,601, forward strand.
TTACAATAAAAACATATTATTTAATGAACGATTTGTAGTTTTACAAAAATCATTATTTATTATTTATTGGTATATTGATAAATAAAACTAAGGAATAATGCTCATATGCTTATATATATATATACATATACATATATATATATATATATATATATATATATATATATATATATATATATATATATATATATATATATATATACACTGCTAGGCAATTTCTAAGGATGGATAACCCTATCATCCTTAGCAACCACAAAATGAAAGGAAGCAAAATGTGGAAAATTAGAATAAGTGCGGGATATAGTAAGAAGTATACGTATGCAATATTTTTCCTCGTCTGTTCATCACGTGATAGCGTTCATAACATCTTAAAAAGGTTTTTACGCGCGTGGACAGTTGTTGTTTCAAGTCAAAGATTTAATAGACGAATTTGAAATTTTCCCGGCATTACTTAGCTGATTATATGGTGGCCGAATTATTAGAAAAATCGAAGAAGGGCGAAAAAAAAAACAGATGTTGCCAGGGAGTTTGAAATCTCTCAGAACGTGGTTTCACGGCTGTGGAAGTCATTTAAAACTAATAAAATATGTAGTAGGTGACACGGGGGAAGTCGTGTCAGAAGTACGACGCCTGCAGAAGACAGATATATGGTCCTGTCAGCAAAAAGGTACAGGCATACCACAGCTCAGCAGGTGGAAAATCAGTTGTGGAAAATCAGTTTCTTGCTGCCTCAGGAAAGCAGATCTCCCGAAAATCTGTTGCCAGATGTTTGAGGGGAAGAGGACTATACGCCCGCAGACCTGTTGTGTGTGTCCCATTGACCAAACAGGGCTGTACTTCCCGTTTGCAGTAGTGTCGTGAGCATCGCAAATGGATTCAACAAGACTGAGCATGCGTACTATTCTCAGATGAGAGTAGGTTCAGTCTGTCATCGGATTGTAGACGTCAATTGATCTGGCCTGTTGAGTTGAGAGAACTTATACTGCTTATCGTCTAGAAAGTATCGAAGAAAGGGAAAGATATCCGACAGGTCTGTTCAGTCTAATTGCGATGCTCACGACACTATTGCAAACGGGCAGTACTGTCCTGTCTGGTCAATGGGACACACACAACAGGTCTGCGGGCGTATAGTCCTTCTATCCTCAAATGCCTGGCAACATTTCTTAAGGAGATCTGCTTTCCTAAGGAAGCAAGAAAATGATTTTCCACCTGCTGAGCTGTGGTGCGCCTGTTCCTTTTTCTGATAGGATGATATATTTGTCGTCTGCAGGCGTCTTACTTCTAACACGACCTCCACCGTGCCACCAACTACACATGCCATTAGTTGTAATTGACTTTCACAGCCATGAAACAACGATGTGGGCGATGTCGAACTTCTGGCAACATCTGTTATTTTTCGCCCTTCTTCGATCTTTCTAATAATTCGGCCATGCATAAAATCATCTAAGTGACGTCGGGAAGAAATGCTAAAAATTTCAACTTTGTCTATTAAATCTTTCCTGCAAAACTTTGACTTGAAACAACAACTGTCCACACTCGTAAAAACCTTTAAAGCTCTAATGAACGCTATCACGTGATGAACAGACGTGGAAAAAAATTTGCATGCGCATATTTCTTCATACTATATCCCACACTTATTCTAATTTTCCACATTTTGCTTCCTATCATTTTGTGGTTGCAATGGATTATAGTGTTATCCGTCCTTAACAATTGTGCGGCCGTGTATATACACACACACACACACACACACACACACACACACACACACACACACACACACACACACACACACACACATACACACTAACACACACACACACACACACACACACATATATATATATATATATAAAATGAATAAATGGATATTCAAAACATCATTTCATCAATTCTTACGTTTTGAAATTAAATTTTAACTTTTTTTACTACAAATTAGAATTACACTGCAAAATTTACACGAAAAATTTGGCTATAAAATTAATGTTTATTGAACATAAAAATCTATTATTTTTTAATTGATCCTAAATTTAGAATTCATGATTTTCACATAATAAATGCATTAAGTTTCATATGTTTATTTATTCAAAAAATAAATTTTAATGATAATGTAATATTTGTTATGTTAAAGTATAATTAGTAAAATATTCTTTATCTAAACAATCAATGATAAAAAAATTAACTTTTTAATATGCATAAACATTTATAGTAATTACTATTTAATTATTTTTTCTGAGATTTTAATAAACCTTAAAACATTGCTTCATGAAAGAAAAATCATGAAAGTGTAAGAAAGAGCTCAAAAAAGATTTTTGAGATCAACATGATTTATGCTTGAATTGAAATATTATAATAATCATTTTATTTTTATTTTTGCATTTAATATATTAGAAAATATTATAGAAAAGAAAACGAAACAATAAACGGGGAAATTTTATGAAATTTCAAAACCAAACTTAGGAAACAATGTAGTTAAATGTATTACTATTTCTACCAATATCTGATCTACAAAATCTGTCAGATGTAATATTAACATTACCCTAAATAAATAAATATTTTACAGTAAAAGTTGCTGTGTTCAAATAAAAACGATATTTAATATTTCAGGGTTTACAATTTGAATTACATCGATACAATCTCATTTTATTGCACCAAACTAACTCTATTGCTTAGTGATATCAATTATTTTTTCAGTACAATTATCTTTCTCAAAAACTCTAAGAAAAAGTAATTAAACTTATTTCCAAGCTAGTCTGAAATTACAAAATAATATACATTATAATATAATTATAAATGTATATGAAATTTATTCTACTATCTTACATGGAATATAATATATTTTGTTTAGTTAATTCTCTCTCTTTCTATCTAGAATTTTATCTCCCCGGCCATTTACATTAAATTTTTAATAATTTATTCTTACTTTAAAGTTATATTCTAAAATTCTATATTTTATCTTGAGGAATTTTGAATTAGGAATCTCTTAATCTAACATTATAAATATAAAAAAAATATTTTAGCAATAAGTTGTTTTTTTTCGGTATTTTTCTTATCAATTACACGATTTCATGATGTAATTCAATCAATTCTATTATAATGTTAGCAAATGATAAAATAAAAATTTACATGTCTGGATAGTTATGAAAAGAAATCTTCAAAGTCAAAATTATCTATTTGTCGCTTGGAATGGGACTAAATATTTTTACTTTTATTAATGGTTGAGAAAAATAAACAATTTATTAAATCCATTTCTTGTGTTTTTTACTTTGATAAGTAACTTAACTATCAATTATTTAATAATAACGTTAAAAATATGCTTTGATTGTATGAAGCGACATTATTTAGTTGAAATATTTTTAAATTTAATGAATAATTACATGCATATTTTCTTTCACTTAAATTAAAAATCGATTGCTAAAATATTAAAAGTTTTCTCAGAATAAAGCGGATTTATTATCTTCATATTAAATATCCGTTTTTTTAATATTTATATACGTGCGTTTTTGCATACTTCATTTGTCTCATTGAAGATAAATATCTAACATTTAATTGAGCGTGAATCTGAAACAAAATATTGTTTTCAAGTTTTGGTGAAAAACAATGTTGAAGTATAGAAATAAAAATGAAACTTTATCTTAGTCTTTCTGCTATTGAATTGTCTAGAAAAATGCGTATATTAGATTAATAAATAAAATTTAGTAGATGATAACCAAATAACTTTGTTCTGAAACATTTACTGGGTATAATTATTATTTTAAAAAGAATTATAAACCAGCTAATATTTAAAAAGAAGCTATTTTAATTCAGATTTCTTTACTCCTTATAATTATCTCGCTACAAGTCATACGCTAATTTTGAAACATGTACATAAATTATATATAAGACAATAGAAGTGAGAAAAACTAAAGTAAAAGGAAATCAACTATCATTCATTGGTTATTTTTTATTTTTAGTTATTAAAATTGATTAAAATGATGAAAATTGTTTCCCAGAATTTTATGGCCAGTTAATTTACATCGAAATATTAATAAGAAGCACTACAATTACCCGTACAGAATTATTTTTATTTGCAAAAAATTTAATGTTTAATTCTGGATACGAAGAATGAGAAAAATACTTTTTTAGCAATTTGTGTTTGCGCATAATTGTATAATTCCTTGTTTATTTTTTTTATAAAATATATAATTTGAAATATTTTGAAGATCACCATGCTACAAAATATCTAACCATCTTACAAAAAAGTAATACACTTTTGCACAAAATTTGTATCTATTTCAATATTTCTGTAGCGGTGATGTAATTCTGAAGAAGTTTTGTCCGCAATTCATAAATCATTCTTAAATTTCGAGTTCCTATTTCATTTATACATTTGTTCTAATTAAATATTAAAAAGGCAACTATAAAATATGAATAATATCTAAAGATATTAGTACATTGCTTTGTTAGAAATGTTTCCAATTAAGCTTTTCAAATAATCATATAAAAGTTTGTGATACAACGATTTTAATATGCAATGTTTTGGATGTATTTACAACTAAGTGTTTTAGAATTAATTTCCCACTTCATTCTAATAAATACCTCAAAATAAATGACAGTAAATAACAAAAATTAAATATCAGAAAAATTTATCTAAAGGTCAAAAGGGAAGTTTAATTTAATTGAATTAGAATCTTTGCATGCTTGTTTTTATATATGATGTATAAAATGTTCAAAATCCAAAATTGTATTGAAGCCTGCTGCATATAAATTATAACTAGTTTGACAAGGTTTACTTAACTAATAAAAAATAAGTTACAATTTTATGAATTTCTAAGAAAAATTTTGATTGAATATGTAAATAATCCAAAAATTTACTTTAAAAATTAATCAAATTATTCATACAAAATTGAATATTTGAAAATAAGATTTCAAAATTATTTACATTTGATCATAGAATGACTAAAAGAAATCTAGCACAAGTGGTAAGGTGAATATAAAGATAATAAATTAAAGTTAAAAAATCGTATTATTAAAAGATAAACAGTTCTAATATTTTGTAAACAAAGAAAAAGAAAAGGCAAAAACTTAATCTAGATAGAAAATTGAATTTCACATTTCCTAGGCTACTTTTTGATTAAATTTATAAAACATCTTTCTCCGATTTCTGGAAACACCTTTCTACTCAGAAAATTTGTCCATTAGAGAGGAAGCGTTTTTCTTCTTACTTGAGGAAAAATGCCTTATCAATTCTTTTTCATGACACATTAACAATAGATCGCTTTTAAAAATCCTGTTTAATCTTTTATTGAATCTGAGCAGTTTAGATATATTGATGAATAGTTGGAATTTTGTTCCTGAAAATGCTGACTTATAAATGAAACAAATTAATAACTTTTATGTCTGTTTATTTAATTAGAGTTTTTCTTTAAGTATATGCATTGTATGTAAGAAAAAGTAACAATTTAAAATATAAACTTAGATGCCATAATAGCTAGTAAGAACATTTTTGGAAACAAATTAGTGCATAAAGAGAAATATTTGTTAATAAAATAGTCTGCAAAACATGAAAACCCTACTTTACAATTCCTAGAAGTTACACCTTATTTAAATTCTGCAAAATTATCCAAAATAAGAAAAGCAATGAATGAATAACTTAAAATTTACTATTGACCTGATTACCGCACAAAATATGCTTAGTATTTACTAGCAAAATATCCAAATCATTACAGAATTCCATTATTACAAAAATATTATTTTAAAAAGATAAGTTATGAATTTATTTTTATATTAAGTATTTGGAACACATGATTATTTGATAGGAGATTATTTTGAGTATTTTATACTGTACATAGTTTAAGTTAAGTAAAATCATTGTTGTTGTTTCTTTTTCGTTTATACACTACTGGCCATTAAATTTGCTACATCAGGAAGAAATACAGATAACAAAATGATATTTATTGGACAAATATATTATACTAGAAATAACAAGTGATTAAATTTTCAAAAAAAATGGCTGGATACATCCTGAGAAATCAGTACTCAGAACAAACACCTCTGACAGTAATAACAGCAGTTATATGCCTGGGCATTGAGTCAAAAAGAGATTGGATTGCATGTACAGGTACAGATGCCCATGCAGCTTCAACACGATGCCACAATTCATCAACCATAGTGACTGGCGTTTGGTGACGAGTCATTCGCTCGACTGCTATTTACCAGACGTTTTCTATTGGTGAAAGATCTGTAGAACATGTTGGCCAGAGCAACAGCCTAACATGTTCCGTATCAAGGAAAGGTCCGTACAATACCGGCAACATGCGGTCGGGCATTATCCTGCTGAAACGTAGGGTTTCGCGGGGCTCGAATAAAAGGTAGAGCCACGGGTCGTAACACACCAGAAATGTAACGTGCACTGTTCAAAGCCCCGTCAATGCGAACCAGAGGTGATCGAGACGTGTATCCAACGGTACCCCATACCATCACGCCAGGTGATGCGCCAGTATGACGATGACGAATGCACGCTGCCAGTGTGCGTTCACCACGATGCCGCCAAACACGGATGCCAACATCATGATGCTGTACACAGAACCTGGATTCATCTGAAAAGATGACGTCTCGCCATTCATGTGCCCAGGTTCGTCGTTGATCACACCATTGAAGGCGCTCTTGTCTATGACGCAGCGTCAAGGGAAGCCGCAGCCATGGTCTCCGAGATGAGTGTCCATGCTGCTGCAAACGTTGTCAAACTGTTCGTGCAGACACTTGTTGTCTTCTAACGACTCCGTTTCTTGACTCACGGCTCGTGACGTAGTTGCACAATCCAATACGGCCATGCGGATAATATGCCTGTCTTCTCAGCTGTTAGTGATAAGTGGCCGTTGAGATCCCGCATGGCGTTCCGTATTACCGTCCTGAACCTATCGATTCCATATTCTGCTAACAGTCATTGGATCTCGACCGACGCGAGCAGCAATACTGCGATAAGATAAACCGCAATCCCCGTATGTTACAATTCGACCTTTATCAAAGTCAGAAACGTGCTGGTACGCATTTCTCCTTCTTACACGAGGCATAACAACAACTTTTCACCAGGCAACAACGTTCAAATGCAATTTGTGTATGAGGAACCGGCCGAACAATTTCTTTATTTAAACACAATATAAATGTCGCTACTGTCGCCTGCTTTGTCTGAATGCGCTGAAAAGCTATTCATTTGCATATCATAGCACCTTCTTCGTTTCGTTTAAATTTCACGTCTGTAGCATGTCGCCTTCTTGGTGTAGCAATTTTAATGGCCAGTAGTGTATTATGAATATATTAATATTTTTAATATTATGTTTGCCACAGTATTTTCAAGAATGATATTTTTTTAAGAATATTATTACTCTTTATGATTTGAAGGAACATTAATATAAGACATATCGTAATTAGGTTATAAAAATAAGAGCAAGCTCTATGATTTACATAATAAATAATATTTTTTATAATGCAGCAGTGACATTCAAAGCTAATTTTTAAAGGCATGACAACTATATACATTTTCCAAGATTCTTCTACGTTCCATATGAAAATTATTCTTAGAAGTGAAATACAAAAATAAAGCGTAAGAAATAACTATCCTAAATTAACTTTTCAGTTATTTAATTATTAACTGGTTACTGTTTAAAAATATAGCATATTATACAATGTACAAAATGACAATTCTAGGCATTAAGAACATAGGAAATGTGAAAAAATTTGTTGCAATTCAAGCAGTTTAGAACTAATTGTTGCAAACCTCAAAACATTTTTTTCAATGTTTATCTAAAGTATTTAACGATACTATGATATAATGCAAGTATGTAAGCAAATTATATATCAAGCAGATTATAAATAAATAAACAAACAAATATTGGAAATTTTACAAAATAACGTCAGTAACTTTTCAAGGATTCATTTTTTTCAATATCTGGTTCACAGCTAGAAATAAAGTTCCCTGAGAAAAACAGTAATTAAATTTGCTCTTTTACTTAGGAAAACAATATTTTAGTTTATGAAAAAAATTATAAGTCAGCCTCTTTCGTTAAAAAAATTGCATAAACTTACAAAATTAAAACAAGTAGAATAAAAATCATGTTTTAAACGAAGATAATAGCAGTGTTGGTTTGAATTTGCATGTTTCTTAAAATGTACTCTTTAATTAATTTTTATAATTTTTCAAATCCTTGATGTTTTAGAAAATTTAAAAAAAAAAACTACTTTCAAGCATTTGATATATATGAAATATTAACAAAGAGGCCTTAATGGTGGTCTTTTGGATAAAAATTATATTTGTTTAGTCATTCCTTCTTTTATATTGTTATTTTTTATCATCTTTATCATAAAGTATACCTATATTAAGGAAGTCACAAATATATGAAATTATAGTTAATTTGTGAATCTGCAATTCCGTTTTATACTAGCCCGCCAGATTACATAGATTATTTTTTGTTAATGCTTATATAGATACATAGATTAATGAGTTAAAACATTAATCTATGTATCTATATAAGCATTAACAAAATTAACATTACACATTATTTAAATTATAACATTACATTTTATTTTTCTTCCCTTTTTATTTAAATAGGATAATGTAAATAGTATTTCTTTTTTGGGTATTAAATAAAATAATAATAAATATATTTTCAATAAGATTTCGAAATATTAACCACATGTGAAAATATATAATTTACTGATTTTTATTTATTATCATAATCATTAATCAAATGCTTGCGTAACGGAAAATGTTCTGTATTTGATTTTCATTTTTGAAACTTTATAAATTTTAAATTTCCATGATGAAGGGTAAAAGCTATAACAATCACTATTGTTAATCGTAATAATCTCTTTAATGATTATTAAATTATTTCTAAAATCTTGCTTGCACCAATTTCTATACAAATTTGAAACATAAAATATAGTTATCAGTAGAAAAAAGAAGCTTACTTTTTAACAATCCTCAAGCAAATGTCATTTTTCATTAAAAATATATAAGTAAGAAAGTTTTTGTGTGCAAGTAAAGTTCTAAATAATTACTATATATATTCTTATAATTTCGCACAGAATCGTAGTGTTTCTGATAAAATAAGAGTTACAATTCGTGAACTCAATTTTTTCCATACATTTTGCCAAATATTTTCTTATATGATAAGTAACTTAATAAATATATTAATTTGAGAAAAATCCATTGCAAAAACTCGTAAAACCAATCACACTTGTCATTGCATAGTTACTATCAGCGAAGGAACAAATGGCGTACTCTCTTGAAGATTCCTAGGGTCGTGTGAATTCTGCATAAGGAAAAACAATTCTTAGCACGAAATCTTCAAGTGAGTCCACTCCATCTCGTACATTAAGAATTATATGTGCCCACAGAAGTAAACGTCCTGTAGATTACTGTCCATTAAGCAAGTAGATCCATCCATAGATTCACCACTTCTGATCTACATGCAGGATTCTGGCAATCAAGATTTTAGGGACTCCAATAGAAAATGATCTTTGGCTTTAGCTTGTTTAAACATCTCTTTGCATAGAGTTCGGAACAGTCTGAAATAAACTGGAATCAGTTATTACATCCACAAAACGTTCTGGCATAAGGTTAAGGACTACCAGATAATCACCAATGTAAATTTCCAGATATTTGTAAAAAAAATCCTGCTGTTGCTTAAGAGGAATAAAGCAATGAAAGCAATGTGATTTCAATGGGATCAAACTTACAAATTGTGCATGATAAAACTCCCTTCTAGGCTGAACGTTGCTTCATCTCTAAAAATATTCATAAATGAGATCATTATTTATTATTATCCCTTTTCTGCATCCACCGGACAAAATCTGCCAAGAAAGAAGAATTCTCAATGTGCAAATATTGCAACCTGCACATGTTTTGGGCACTTGCTTCCCTCTTGTAGAATACATCATCCACAAATTAAGAAATAACCATTTTGTATACCAACGCTTGCGTACTTCTGGAATGAGTTTCTTCAAATTTAATCAAAACCTCTTTTTACATTTCCGTCATTCGTGAATTTTGGGAACATTCAGTACTGCTGATTCATATGGCAAAAAACTTCTCAGATATCACTCAGCTCAAAAAATGTAGGATTACTTGAATATCCCTAAAATTGGAATTAAATATTCAAGCGATTTTTGTATTCCATGTTTAAACTCTTCAGCTTTATCATATCTGAAATAAGTGCTTAACAATTTCTCCCATGTGTACGTTGCGACATTCTAACATAAAAACTTATTCTCTGATTAATTTCCTAAGAAGAAGACTAAATGAAAAATAACGATTTTACTAAATAGAAATTTGTATACGATAAACTCTTTACGTTCTTAGAGGGGATAAAATAACAAATAAAACGTTAGGTCATGCGAAATAACTTGCATTTGTTGATCAACTAGAAAGCATATTTAATCCCGGGAAACACTGCAAAATTTTAACAAGCACAAAAATAGTGTCCCTATAGTTTGATTGATAGGAATTGAACTCTTATTTTCGTGAACTCCTCGCAGGTGACTGTAGAAAGCAGGGGAAATCTGCCTTGCCCATCGTGACCCCTTGTTCTTGTTTGATGTGTTTTTACTTTCCTTTTCTGCCTTTCAAAGTGGAATGTGAACCTGTTATACTGTAGTAATTATTGCTTTGCATCCTTGCCTTATAACTTTCACCAATCATTTATTTACAGTTAAATAATAGTTCTACGAACTTCAATAATGTTGATTGCTACATTAAAACATTAAAAACAATCTATGTTTAGGTCTTAAATGCTGTGAGAAAAAATGTTATCAATTCAAAGTAATTCATCAGAGAAGAAATTGATGTTATATATATATATATATATATATATATATATATATATATATATATATATATATATATATATATATATATATATATATATATATATAATATATATATATATATATATATATATATATATATATATATATATATATATATATATATATATATATATATATATATATATATATATATATATATATAATATATATATATATATATATATATATATATATCATTTGTAAAATTGTAACAGGTGATGAAACGTACATACCGTTTTTTCACGTTCAAGCACGTCAAGAAAGCAAAGTATGGTTCTCTGAAAATGATCCCATGCAATCAATGATGAAAAAACAACGCGCACTGAAAAAAAGTGATGCACGCCGTTTTCTTCAGAAGTACGGGAATGGTCAAAGGCATCAAGTTAGAAGGACTGAAGACAGTAACAGCAAACTTGTATGCCACTAAATGTTTTCCAGAAATTCTACAAGAACTGAATGTTAGGGGACTCATGCTTCACAATGACAATCCATCTCCATATACAGCCGGATTAACAGTTTCTTATGCAAAAGCAAATTAAAGTGATCGAACATCCGTCGTATTCACCTGATCTAGCTATGTGCGACTTTTGGTTATTCCTAAATCTAAAAAAGAGCTTATGTGGAGGTAGTTTTCATTCAGAAGATATTGATGTGGCTCTAAATGCATTTCTTTCATTTATTCCAAGAAATGAATGTCTTGAGGCATTTAATCTGCGAAAAATTCGTCTACAAAAGTGCATTCATGAAGGAGGAGACTACTTTGAACACCATAAAATTTTGTAAGTATAACTTTTCTAAAAACCTAGCTGTATCTCGAAAATTTCAGAATGACCCTCATATATATATATATATATATATATATATATATATATATATATATATATATATATATATATATATATATATATATTTTAATTTAAGCCCTGAATTTCTAAATTATCAAAATATTCAAACTATAAATAAGTTTGTAGATATTTTAAAATTAATACATTAACCATTATGTTGAATTATTATCATTTAATAGGTTTTTCAAATCTAGCTATTTAATTTATATTTTTTATGTCAGAAGAAGTTAAATTAGTTTTTAATAAAAAAAAAAAACGAGACACAAAGCACTACAAAATTAAGATCTGCATTTTTTATTATTTTGGTTGCATAGTTCTCAGTTGTATTGGCCGAATAATGTAATAATACATTTTCTTTTATTGATTTGAAAGAATTTTTTTTTAAATTAATAAATACACTTTAATAGAAGGAGCTTGTATTTATGTATATAAAACAATAGCTAATCAATGTTGTACTGATATAATATATTTAAAAGCAACAAGCAATAAATAAGAAAAAGTAAAGTCAATTCCATCTGAATTCAACAAAGATTAATATTATCTTTTTATCCCATATAAAACAAAAGTTAATTAATTGAATTTAATTAATAAATTAATATTTGAAGAAACTCTATTATCATCAAGTGTCATTAATTAGAAGTTTAAGAAATTTTAACTTGACTGGATTAGTAAAATATTTATTAACAATTGAAAATTTGTACAAAATATCTTTAGTGAGAGTGGGAACAAATAGTAAGAGTTAAAAAAATACCGTTTTTAAATTAATGCAATCGTTTTGTTTTTATTACTGTGAAGATTGTAAACTATAGAATATATATTTAAATTGAGAATTTATTTCTAGATTTTACTACTATTTTAGCCATACATGCAAAAATTCTTAAAGATAAATTACTTTAAGCAAATTATTAATCAAACATGCCCAATTCCTTTTCATAGAAAAACTCTTTATAATTGAAATAAAATTTAATACCTATAATTTTAAAATTTTCTGTGTACCTCAGATATATAGCACTGTAAGCATTGAATATTAAATAACATAAATTATAAACAACTTTTTTATTATAACAGCAAAAATAAATTGTAACTAAAATGCATTTATTTTAATCATTTTATATATAAATCTTTCCAGAAATGAACAAAAAATCAAAATATTATGAAATATTTTTATTGATTTTTTATTTAAGTATTAATTTTTATTTTAGATACTCTTTCTTGAAAATGTAGATTTCATATTTTTGCTTAAAGTATTTTATATTTTTACTTTTTTGTGTTGAGAAGTCTATTACTGTTTCGAAACTTGAGCTTGGAAACTTTCTTCACTTTAGAAAAATGTTAAAATTACTTGGCACCACTTTTACCCAGCACTGAATTTGGCGGCTGCGCACTAAACATTAACATTTGTTCGGTTCAAACGATTTTTCCGGGTCTAGCCAATGGTTTAGTTCGATAGTGATTGCGTCACGATGTTGAGGGAATTTCCTTCCCTTCGCTTTCCTTGCGGATCGTCTGCCGGGAGAATTCTGATTCACTTGTACGACAGAAATAGCTGCAGCACATACCTCGCTCCGGAAAATGCAAAAGTCAACTGATAACATCAATCACTGCTTTTGATGCAACAGTTTTTCCTTGCGCAGAATTTATTTCCCGAAATTTAATAAACACTATTTCAAAATATATGCAATGCAAGTCAAATATTCCACTTATATTAAGATGTTATATTCTGAGAGACTGTAATGTTATCTTTTTCAAAGCAGGTAACTATTTTTTTTTTACTTCACCAATAAAAAATTCAATAAAAAGAGATATTGTTGGTAAATTTTAGATATAAAATGATTCGTTTTTCTATATGCAATCGTTATGGAAAAGTTATTTATTGAAACTTTGGTTGAAGCATATATATTTTAAATATATATTAGGTGAAATTAAAGTAAAAAGCTTGAGAAAATATGTTTGTTTCCTATTAAAATAATTTATTTTGATATCATTATGAATAAAAAATTAGGAAATATAACAATAGCTAACTAACGTTAATTTGTTGCTAAATTTAAATAAAAATTTAAATCTTGCTTGGTTATACGTTTACAAAAATGGAGATAGGTATTTATTACAATATTATTTTATTTTTATTAACAGATTATCTTTTTTATAAGCATTTCAATTACAGAGCATAGGAAAATATTAAATATATTTTTTTAAAGCGATTGAATAATTATTCCTATCAAAAAGAAGTGAATGTATTCTTTATTTGTTATTCTTTTCTATTTTTATTTAACTCTATTTTTATTTAACTCTATTATTCCAATTTATTCTCTTATTTAACAATACAAACGCTACTATTTAAATGTATAATACAATACTTTACAACTTCATTTATTCCATCATTAAACTCTATATACAATAAGTTTAAATGCTTGAAGTCAATATTTATGACAATATTAAATATTTTATACCATGCATATTATTAATAAAAACAAACAATATATAAGATAGTAATGTTACAAATATTACTAAAATATAATAGTTATATTTTAATTTTTTGCAATTTAGTTTGTAACCGTTTTGACAATAATGGATTGGAAGCTGATAAATGTATAAGCCTTTATCTTTTAAAAATAGATAAGCAAAAGATAAAAAGTTATCTCATAGGAAATGTAAGATAATATCTGAATTTTAAATTGTGTAAAGAATATAATTTCATTCAGTATTAAATAAATAAAGTTGATATTAGTAATATATAAGATTAAAGTTTAAAACACAAGAAGTATAAACTGTAAGAATATTTATATTTATAATCATATAATGTATAAAAGTATTGCATTAGAAATATGTAAAGTGAAATAAATAGCTGAAATAATACTATAATCTATAGTAATTTACTTTACATATTTATATTAGAGTTCATTTATTTTACAGTTCATACATATTGTTCAGTTAAGTATATTTCATTTGCTTTTGAACATGTATTGTGTTTTTCTTAATTTGAATTAAAGTTGTTCAATAACTCTTGTATGTGATTACTATTAATGTATTCTATAAATGGAAAAAACTGGCAGTAAAATAGCAAGTAATTTACTGAGCAGTATTTTTATACATAAAGCGATTAATAAATAATAAAGCTATTTAGGAATTGTGTTTTAAATTAATTATTTAAAAATTATTTTAATTAGTCTAAGGAACATTTTTCCAAATAGATAACTTACTGATCATCCTGAAAAAAATGAAAATTACTTTATAGAATTTTCAACAAAAATAGCTCGTTTTTTTTTTTATTTAAACACATTTTATAATTTTGAAAATGCAAATGAAATCATATTTATATAAAAACGGATTGAGCATCGCATTCATTCACACTATATTTTTAAACACACTTATTTAATTAAAGAATTTTTTATAATATACTTAGGACACCATACACATTTATGAAAATGTAACAAAAGTAACATCATGAAAAAATCATTATAATTAGGCAATTATTTTTGATTGCAACTCAATTAAGCGTAGGAAATGTGTTGAAATTATGAAGACCAATGTCGCAATTATGTTTAAACGTTTAATATTCTAAATATAAATTTTCCATAGTAGTGGCAACCACTAGAGTGATACAATTCTAAATATAATTTTCTTTGAGAACACATTCAGAAATATTATTGATATATGTCCATATCCGCATGAATCACTTTTTAAAATTGTATTATATCACTAAAATCTTAACCATTGTATTTTTGAATATAGTTTACATAATATGTTTCATATGTTATTAATATTTCATGCTTATTCATTGGATACACTATAATGTAATTTCATAAGACTAGTAGCAACATTCGAATAAGTTTCAACTGGATATATATTAATTCTTTAATTTCATATTGAATCGACAGTATAATAAATGAAGATTAAAATGGTTTCATGCTTAAAAGCATTCAATAATTTTTTATAATATCGAAAATTAAAACTACGTCTTCTTGACTGACACTGAAAATTTCTAAAAAAAATGTTTAATTAAAAAGTTTATCAGAAATGATTGAGAAACATGATAATTCCATTTAAATTGATTGAGAGATACAGATGAATATAAGCAAGTTAAATATTTTAAAGTTTAATAGTGCTGCTAAATATGAATATAGTGTATTATATTTTTTAAAGAAACAGCTTTCTTGTGATTTTGATGAAACTAGAACTATACATTATTATTAGCATGAAGAATATTTTGTTTATAAATCATTCAATATTGATCTTTAATGAAAACGAAGAGTATTGTGATTTGTGATTCGAATTTAATATACAACACTTATTTGAATATAGAAATTATTTTATGTGAAATTAAAGTCAGTAAGTCACGTTATTAGTATTTATTACAACGCATTTTAAAACTATTTATAAAATAAAATGATAAAAATATAAAACCCCATTGAGAAACTCTCGTATAATAATGGAATTTAGAAATTAAAAGTCATTATTAAGAAGTTGTAATAATCTAATGGAAGTCTCAGTATTACAATTTAATGTATATTTTATGAACTCAGGGTATTATTTGTACAGTTTAACAATTAACAAATTTCATATAGTAAAAAAGCTGAAACTTTATTGGAATCTAATAATTATATGTTTTAATCTATAAAATGAAACTATTAATTGCTTTGCGTCTAAAATTTTATTATTAGCATGAATTTTTCAGTATCTTAGAATTAAATATTTAGTAAATTTTCAATGACTGTCTGAAATAATAAAGTGTCTTATAATTCAACAAAAAAGGTATATCCTCCCTTATAAGAGTTTTCTTAATCAGATGAACTTCGCAAATTTTATGCAATTATACATCATATTTTTAGTTATATGCGAACATCCGCATAAATATGTTTACATTTTTCCATCAGAAAATATAATATAAATTAGTGCACTGCAAGATGACATATGAAACGTATTTAAAAAAATTGTTTGCAAATTTTTTGCAAATTATATATCTATATCTTAATTTGGCATGCAATTCAGTTGGCGTTAAAATTTTATGTGCATTTCAGGGAACAAATGTGCTATTTATTGAAAAACAAAGCCTGTGATTACGTCAATTCATTATTAAATGCATATTTATACTTGATTAAACATGAGTTATTCACGTGCTATTTAGTTCTTGGTTGTTTTACTGGAAAAGAGATTAACGATAAGTGAATAGATAATTTTCCCTAGCGCACTTTTGAATATTGCGCACCATCTTTAGCTTCAAAACTTTGCATATTTCTCATGGGAGACTGACTCGGAAAGTAATTTGTAAAAACGAAAGAGGGCGTAGCAAAATTTCACAATTATTAAGTTTTTCATGTTCTATTTTTATGTTAATGAAATTTAAGCTATTTTAGCTCATTCATATGCAAATAGAGGATAATTTATTTTTTATATACATGTATATATTACAAAATTGATGTTTTAGCTAATATTATATTAACATATCATAAATGAATTTAAAATACTTGTTTCTTTAGTTATTATATATTATCAGTGCAGTTAATTATAATCTTGACAAATGTAAGTTCCGCGCAATTTCTGAAATTACTTATAAGCACATTGAATTATGTGAAAAACTTGAATAAAAATCTTTTTTTTCTGTTTATTTTATTAAGTATACATTTTTTGTATATTTTTGAAGAAAATATGTAGATACTTTTCATACAAGAAGTAATCTAATTTATACATTATATTTATGTGCAAAAAGTATATTTCTTTGTTTTTTTTTTAAAAAAAATCAATTAATTTAGTTTTAAAATTTATTACCTTATTATATTTGAATGCAAATTCTTGGAAAAGAACTTGATTCATGTTGGTTTGCAAACTTACGTGATTTGTATCACATTGTTTAATGTACTGTAAGAAATTTCATTTAAATTGTCATGGATGTTGTTTTAAATATTTTTTCAAACATTGATGCTCGTATTTAATGTAAGCGTTTTTCAACGAGTTAATATGTTTTCAAGTTACTTTACTTGATTGATACTTTACTTGAATAAGTAATTTTATCACAGGCATATAATGGATACTTTACCTATTAATTTGAATTATTTATTTTACTTACCTCAAATTTTCTTCAATCTAGTAATTAATATTTAAAAATAACTTACTATGATTAAAATTAATTTAAAATAGAGAATTTCAAATTAATTAAAATAACACACTTTTCCAAAATTTTACCTTTTCCGTAAAGTTATCAGTGAGTCCTGTTATTAACGAAATTACAGCAGCATTTCTAATATCTTTAAAAATAAGTTTTCGTCATTGTGATTTATTGGTTTGCTCACACTCTCCTTCTAGAAAAGTACTTATATTATTTAAAAAAGTATAGAATATTTTTCCAAACTAAATTAATTAAAAAATTACATTTATTTAACAATACATCCCATTTTTGTTTTTTACTTGAGGAAATCTAAGTATTTTTTACTGATTTACCGTAAACAATCCTAACATTGCAATGAGTTAGATATATTTTACTTTTTTCCTTATTAAAAAATGAATAAACTTTTAACACTGCATACTACTAAGTTATTTATGTAATTTCTGATAATATTATGTATTTATTTTTCAGGAGCACATAAGAAAAATTTGTTTTTTGAACCGAAAATTTAAGTGAAGGCAATATTAAAGATATTTTTCAAAAAATTTCATATATTTTCTCATAATATGTCTGCTTAAAATAGCGTCATGAAGAAGTAATCTCTATTATTTTATTGAAAATTACTGTTACTTTTAAACTCAAAATTTTAAATTAAATTTTTCAGTCATGTGATGTCTCCAAATCTTCTTTTAGTGTCTGAAATTATTTTTTTAAGTCGAATTTTTCAAAATAAGTTAAAATACATCTTCGTATCCAGTCAAGTATGAAAAATTAATTCAATTTTTATGTTCGTCAATAGATAATAGTTTTGCTCATTTCTACGGATATTTGTTTTCTTTTGGTTCATGATCCTTTGATGATTTCAAAAATTTTAGCTTGACAATTTACACTGAATTTTAAAAAAGTTGTTTTTTTAATGATTTTAAGGCATTATTTGTAGCTTATACACTAAAAATCAATAATGTATAACGAATTCTTTAAAGAAATTGAATATATAAGTAAACTTATAATTATATTTGGGAAAGAAGCATAAGATTTATGACAAAAGTGATTAAAAGCATGTAACTAAAATTGCAAATTGTATTAATTTGTTATCTTGTATTTTTGATTAATTTTGTATTCATTTGTTGCTTTTAGGGAATAAATAAAAAGTAAATATTTTGTTAATTTTATTATATCAAACACTTTATCACACTTATTTTCCCATATATAATAAGTATTGAAAATTAAAATTAAATTTATAGAAATATTGTTCTGTTTCCCTATTGTATCCACATGCTAAGGTGAATAAATCAAAAAAGAATAGATGATCTATTTATCGAGATACTTCGTCAACAGTTAAAATTAATATAAAAAAAAATAATTATAGGATAAAATCAAATAGGCAGAAAATAATTGTATAGTAATTTTATTTTATATTCGAGTTCGGGCATATGATTACAATAAAGAAATAATAAATTATTTCAAATTATATTTAAAACATGATTTTAATCTCTGAAGTTAAATCAGAGTATCCTTTGCCGTGGAAACAAGTTAAAATTGATAAAAATGAATTTATGTACTTTTAACGACACAATTTATCAAAGTTTTTAGTTTATCTAATCATTTCGTGAAAAAAAAATACTATAAGAATTTATGAAATGGGAAAAGCACTAATAAAACAAATAAAATTTTTTGGTTGAATATCATATGTTAAAACATTATTCTGATAATAATAACTCAAAAGTATACAAGCAAACAAAACAAAAACTTTGTAATAATATTTGTTGAAACTGTAAGATGCAAGAAATATTATGCAAAGAATTAACATTTTGTGATATAAGTTGCTCCTGTTATTTGACTGATAAATTAATTACAAAAATATTTTTAAATAGCGAAACTGCTGTTTGGGATAGCACTACAGGTTTCACAAAAAGAAACAATATTTTTTATTATATTATTGACATTTGCATGGATTGCAATCACTCTACAGACCAAAAAGTGTATTTTAACTCCACAAAACATTTGAAGTCTATCGAACGTTATCGATTTCATGATTGTAAACAATACAGAACTTACATTTATTGTCAGAGCCAGAGAAAACGTAAAATTTCGGATCACAAAAACCTCTTTTCATAACATAAATTGATTAACGCATCTAAAAGAACAAATATTATTTAAATGAAAAATGGGTATAAGTAATTCGTGATGTGCATCACTTGTGAAAACAGTATTAAAGAGAAGTAAGGTCAATAAAAAGGAGAGAAGGAAAAAAATTATTAAGTGAAACTAAAAAATTTCAACGTGACCATTTTCGTAGCCGGCAACACCTAAGATGTGGGAAATTTTGGTCAAGAACTACAAACGTAACATGACAAATATAATCTACATAGCTTCACGGCTTGTGGCATCTGCTACGTCCGCAAATACTGTGGCGGTGTCTTGCTTCAAATCAAATTTAGTATTGTTTTCTTAAAAGCATAATTTTTTGCACCTTCAAACATCTGACAGCTGAATCACTCTTGGCATAGAGATTTTAAGATGTTTCTTCTCAAGCAGAACTTTCCAATTAGTATGATATGATTGCTGCTATCACAGTTTAACGCAATTAATTAGAAAAAAAATCCTTATAGCTTCCATCACTTTTTGTCCTTTATATAATGCCTTTCTTTCGCATTCATTTAAACTTAAAATTTTCATCATATATTGGTCCAATGTAATACCATGTGTTCAAATTTCCTGACCAATTTGCACGTTTAAAAGTCTATGTTGCCTTTCAAAAAGTTAGATTTTTCTCTCTTTATCCATAACTTTGAACACAAAATCATATCAAATTAGCACAATTTTTCATCTACTATATCTATATATTAGAACTTGTTCTGAGGCTTAATATGTAGCGGAATTTTTTCTCAGCCACTTATTACTTATCGATGCAAGCATAACATAATCGTTACTAAATGTTAGCAAAGCTAACAGTTAATTTAATAGTCTTCTATAGTCTTGAGTTCAGCAATTTTTAACATTGATTGCGATCTCCGCTGAAAATCAAAATTATTTCTAAAGTAAAAATATAATAAAAAAATATGAACGTAGATATTACAATCGTTTATAACATAGTTCTTAAATACTTCGCCTCGATTGCCATTGAGTGAAATAAATAATTAAAAAAATCGAAGAGCAAAATGATAATTTACAAATTATCCTATGACATTCATCCATTACACTGCTTTAATCCTTCTGAAAATATGAGAATTATTACAATGCTTATTTATTCAAACTAATTCTTAATAACTGCAACAGGAAACTCTAATACTGCATAGAAAATTTAACACGCTTATTGATTCTTTTGATATACATTGCATTAGTCCAGAACTAACAAAAATTGATTGTTTATTCTGCCCTTTCCTAATCATTGGTTAACTGATTAACAGGAATACATCGGCGCCAGAACACTCACATTAAGGTGAAAGAACTAATCAACCTGCACAGTGTAAGGCAGAATTTCCAGATAAGAACAGAAGTTATAGTAGTTTTCATTGTCATTATACAGTTTGACTGTCAGACTATTCTTTTACGAAAATAACTTTCTTTACGAAAACTATTCTTTTACGAAAATAATTTTTGTATAAGCATATTCTACTGCACATGAGAATGACAAAGAATTTTGCTTAAAGTATAGGTTTATAAATATTACATAAGCTCGAAATTTTCTTCATGAACAGAAAATGTTATTAAATGCACATTTTTAGAAAAATTGCATCCATGTATTAAAAATTTGAAAAAAAAGAAAAAAAAATTATGCATCTAAAATAAATTTTCCTTTTGCAAAATTATTTATTAACTTATTTTTAATAATGATTTCAGAATCCATGTATAAATAAAAGAGCAAATGAAAGAAAATCAGATTTTTGTTTTTCAGAACTAATTTTATTTTCGAAAATTTCCTCATGTTAATAATAAAGACACACACATTTTTAGTAAAACTTACTTTTGTATCTATGTAAACTGAGAGGAGAAATTACAGCAGAAAACTATTTTATCATTAATGAAAATTAATAACAGAATTTATATTTAAATTATTTTTCTGTTTGGGTTTACATTTTAATTTTTAAATAAGAAGGTACTTTATAATAATATACAGACATTTTTTACTTTCATTCTCACTTTTATATTCATTACAAACATATCCTGTTCTTATGACTATTGCCGTTTGTTGTAAAAATGCGAGATTTTACTTTATGCAAAGATACTTTAAAACCGATATTCACAGTAAAAATAATAAGAAAACCATTTAGTTAAATTCAAATTTTCCAGCAAATACAAGCTTCTTCTGATTTTATAAGCAATTGCCAAATAACTTTCGCTCACATAATACACTAAAATAATAATTTATAATTGTATGATTATTAAAACTTCACCTTACATTTAAAAAATACAAGATATTCTTAACACTTCATTCATAATTATTTTAAAAATAAGTTATTAATGTCAATTAAATCATTTGTTTCAGTTTCACGCTCAATATTTTATTATTAAGTTTAGACTCAGTATATTTATATGATTTATCTATTTTGAATCTGCAATGTAGACATTCAAAATGTAACTCCTTCGAATGTTCAACTAAAGAGTAATATGTTATAAAATGGAATGTGACTTAGTGTTAATGTTCATTGTCAACTGCTTAGAATTCTAATTGTATGCTTTAATAGGAGCCAGAAGTTAACCTTCAGGTTAAATCATGTGATATGTTCACAATACGAATGTAGCTTAACAATGGAGCTTTCCCCGTTGGTGCAAATGACTCATTTAAATGTCTGGAATTCTTCAAAGCGAATTAGAAAGGATTTGCAAACTGTTATCTTCTGCTTGAGAATAGCTTCTGGTTAAGAAGGATTTAGCATATGATATGATATATTGTGTGCACAACATTTCTCAGATTATTAGCTACTATTACAATTAAAAGAAGTTAATGTGTATTATCAGAAAAATAAAGCTATGCTTATAGTCAAAATTCCAAATTTTAATTCCTTACAAAACAAAACGAAATAAATGTTCATAAAATTTATTTTTCCTTTGTAAAATATTTACTTGAAATTTTTTTTGAAATATTAAACAGCTTGAATAACAAAATTATTATCAACAAACTTTGTAGAAAATAAATAATTAGTATAAAATATTAAATGGATTATCTTTTTTTTTCTTCCTAGAAATTTAATTTTAATCGGATAGTTAAAGAAACTTTACATGTAAGAAGTCTTATTTTAATGTAAAACATATTTATGAAGTAATAGTAATACCTTACTAATAATGTGATCAATGAAAAATTACTTTGGATGCGTAAAATTTATACTGTAGAAAAATATAACGTTAAAAAGTTTAGTTTATTTATATTGTAATTTACATTTGTATTTGATATCAAAACTTGATCTGTTAATAGAAATCAGCAGAATATTTAATAATTTACTGTATTTATATAAAAAGTAAATAAATATCCAATACACAAGGAACTGTTGAACCGTACTTTTTCTTACTATACAAAATTTGAATAATCTATTTTTAACTTTACATGTGAGAAACATTTAGACATGGGAGTCATAATAATGACTTTATTCCTTAGAAATTTTAGAGAATAATAAAGAAATAGTTTCGGAATATCTATTATTTATTTTTTCACAAAATATTTTATTTATCAGAAATGTTTCTTTCTAATTGGAAGAAAATATTTACTGCATTTTTTAAAGCATGGAGTTTTCTTTGCTATTATAAATATACACAGTTTCGCAAAATTTGTTGCACTTTTAAAAGAGATCCGAGAATAAAATGTATTTTATAGTTGTACAAAATATATATTTTTAAAGAGATTGAAAATAATAAAAATCAATATATATATATATATATATATATATATATATATATATATATATATATATATATATATATATATATATATATATATATATATATATATATATATATATATATATATATATATATATATATATACATATTTCTTAAACAATAAAATTTATCCTAAATGAAACATATTTTTATTTCATTCTGAATCTAGGTGGATTTTTTATCAATTCTTTATGTAAAATCTTTCATTCTCTAAGGATATTTTCTATAAAGCTAGTGATATTGTGACTACATGTTACCAAAATTTTCTAAAAATTCATCTCTCTTTCATTGCACTTAAAATTAAAAGAATAAATCATTTTTCAGACGCTCTTCAATTGAATGAGAGATTTAAAACTCTGTATTATATTTTTCAAAAACCAAACGGTAGGCATATAAAAGTTCACGATGATGGAGATACATTCTGGAAAACTAAATATGTTAAGAAGATGACACATTTTCAATCAATTTATTTTATAACCTCCCTCTATAAATTCATTAAAACCACTACAAAGTCATCTATTTCAGAGTTGTAGAGCGAAAACATACATTCCTTGTACACTTTTTCCAGTTAGTACCGTTACTTGCTTGACTCGGGCAAATTCTTTGTTTTTAGTGTTAAAGCAAACGTGATTAACTGACTTTTTAACCAGTTTTATTTTCTCTAAGGGACGGTAAATAAAATTGCCACTTGGCAAACCTCAATATGTATCTAATTCGTAGGACAATGGTAAATATTTCAGTTGAATGAAGTTTCTATTTTTCAAAAAATCAGAAATCTATTCGAGGAAATGCTATAGTTTTTTTAAGGTTGCTCGCAATCATTTACTTAGTTCCCTTTTTAACTGAAACATAAAATATAAAGTAACATTGTTTTCTTAGACATATTATATTACAAGCCTTTATGAGTATTCAGCATTATATTTTATAGATATTTTGCAAACTTTCTAGCTGAATACCGTCTTTTATTTTCTATAATGACATGGATAACAAACATAAAAATTATGCTCCTTTCTAAACCTGTCATATATTTTTCTACTTGTAAATTATAATGTTTAGATTTATTACAATAATGAATTATGCTTATAACATAATTTTCACTTATAAAAGAATGACTGGGAATTAAAATTTTTAAATGAAATTACACTTAATTAATTTTTGCGAAGTTTATTTATTAAATGAAATACTCAATCGCATAAAATATTCTCTTCAATCACTTATGAAGAGCATATTGAAAAACATATTATTATTATTAATTTGCATTTTCCGAAAGCAATTATATAATAGATGCTCATTAAAATGGTAAAATGCAAAAATTCACATTTTAATTCAGACTATGATTTAAATGCTCACATATTATATGCATTTGTGCGATATTACTGAAAAATGTATTTTAGCCGATGCTTCTTGATTTCTACATTAATATTTAATAAAAAATTAGTTTTTGACAGTGCACATAAACAGTGGAATGCTTCCAGAATGCAAGTAATTAATTGGTAATTAATTGTAAATTAAAGGAATTTTATAAATTGTGTTAATAAAAGTAATTTAAATATAATGTGAAATTTAATTTTAAATATATTTTAGTTAAATTTCGTACTCGTATTATTTTTAAATTAATGATTACATATAATTAATCAGGTATTTTATATTAAAATTAGCTAGTATAATTAATTTAACAAATATAAAATTAGCCACAATAATTTCTCAATTTATTAATATTCCTTCCTTATACCATTAAAAGGAGAATATTAATATAGAGAAATAAAAAAAAGTCTTTTGAGTCACAAATTTTCGTCTTTTTTCCACTTGGTTTACTTGAGGAATATATAAGTACTCTAATCAATAAATATTTCAATAAAATTGAAAGAAAATCACTTATATATTTTTAAAAAAATATTCAACAATAAAAGGATATCATATAAGAAGAAATACTTTTTTAACTTTGCTTACCTTTATTAGTAAAGTTGAGACAGTTTGCGAATTATTTCCAATGAAGGAAAGTATTAATTTAAGCGCAGAGTATTAATAAAAATATTGGAAACCACGCACGATAGAACACTTGAGTGCTATAATGCACAGAAGCTTTTATTTATTTAATATGACATTGCGTGCGGGAAAATACAATCAGTGATGAGTGAGTCATGCCCCAAAGATAAGTATTTATGAGAAAAAGAGAAGAATAACCATCAGTAAAATAAAGCGGTCTAATCAAGTGTGGAACCGGGGATCATATATCATTTCTTAATTCAATGATGGATGACAATAGGCCTTCCGGGGCAAACATATCATCATCTACCTAGATAAGTCATTTTTCATTATACAATATAATTATTAGTAATTTCTTTTTGCTTGAAAAATATTCAAAATTCAAAATTACCTTTTATTTTATTGATTAACAGCTAAGTGTTTAATCCCTACCAAATAAAATAAATGAATTATGTCTTCATTATAAAAATGTTAGTCACAAAATTATTAAATATATGAACTGAAAAACACATTTAAATGAGTATTTTTAAGATAAATTCGTCTATAGTATTTTTTATTAAAATCTTTATTGGATGACGTTTCATAATTAATGTAGAATAAATTTATATAAGAATGTAGGAAAACCTGATTTATATTTATTTCAACTTATGTTCCCAATCAATAATATTTCCCGTAATATACCAAACATTTAAAAAATGATCAACATTATTTGTGTGATTTTAAATTCAACTTCGATTTTTTAATTTCTAATATTATAGAATAACATGAATAATTTGACCAGTGTCAGTTGTAAATTTAAAGTTAAGGCTTTTATCAAAGTAATAATCATAAACTATTAATTGTTTTCAATTTATAAGCAACGCATTTATGATGTGTTATAATGCGGTTAAGATTATAATCACCATATTTGCTGATGTAAAAGACACACCGGTCTATATGCCACATCTTATTATATTGAAGGATAAAGCTTTATTTATGCTTAACTCCAGAGCTATAGAGAGTCACCTGAAACATCTTCTAAGTAAGCATTTGTGTCCTGAAAAAAATTATTTTTCTGTGAATATCCACTACATTGCAAATTGTATTATGTTATTTGTAAATTATCTTTTCGATATTACAAAAACTTGGTGGGTTTATGTTTACTGTGAGTTGCTTTTTTGTAAATGATCTTGATCTTGATTCTACCATTTCTTACTTTTCTGTAACTCAGTTTCCATTTTCTTTAGTACATATTGTCACAAATAATTTATGTTATAGAAATCTCGAAAATGTCTCTGTGTTGTAATTTGTAAACAATATTTTTTTAAAAAAACAAACAACAGAAATTTTAAGCACAACTCGGTAACCAAAATTGGAAAGTTTGAATGAACACAGTTGTAATCATCAATGACAAGATATGCGCATTCAGTAAATGCGCATAATTCAGTATTTTCACACTTTAAAGAACCAAGAAAAAAGTCGTATTGATCTAAATGAATGAAATTTCTATAAGTGAATATTATTAAACTCGGAGTATGGATATATTAGACGGATTATCGGTTTTTAAATAAAAGATTGCAAGTGTCTTATGCGCCTAAAAATTTCATATTACACATTCATAAAATAATATAGTTTTAAATTAAAAAAAAGAAATATTCAGAACTATTATTCAAATTTAAAAAGGATTCAAAAATTTTATTTTTTGAAGTTTATAAAAATTACAAAACTTATGCATCAAAATAACTAATTTGTTTTAACTCTATGAGGTAATAATGTTTAGTCATAGTGAATTTGAGAGAATTATAAAAATATATTTTAAATATAGTAAAAAAACATATAAATAAAAACTGAATTAAAACTAAATGAAGTATTACTTTGATTAAAACAGCATATTTTTAGAATACACACAAAAAAAATTTATATTCTTTTCATTCCAGTACAATATATATTACATGAATCAATAATGAACAAATGATATGACTAATGGAAAATTGCCCAAATAGCTTAAAATAAAGTTCTTATATATAAAAATTGAAACATCTTATGATTTATCAAAAAAATCAATTTCCTGTAAGCCTTAAAATAGAAAGAAATGTTCCATTTCGTCCCATTAATTATAAGACATTGTCCAAAATTATTTTTTTCTTTGAAATTAAATAACAAATTAATTTTGTTTTAGATTTTTCTACATTCTGTTTCTGCGTCCTTTAATTTCCGCAAATTTTTATTTCATGTAGTGTTGCTTAATTAAAACTTGTTGTGAACTTAATGGGCAGGCATTCGTTATCGGTAAAAAGCAAAAGAATGTTAGTAAGTATGTTTCATAATATTCTAAGGGATATTTAAAACTCCATAAACTGTATTTTAATACTATATTAACAAATCCACACACACACACACACACACACATATATATATATATATATATATATCCTATAGACTTTCAATTATAAAAACAATAGATGATGCAGAATTTTCCATTTAACATTTAGGATATAATTGAAGTAAAATTTATTTTTCCTTATACAACAGTGAAATGTATTTCGTATTAATAAAAACATTTTTATATAAATAACTTTTCTATGCTTACAGAGAAACTAGCAAGTGAGTGAACAATTTAGCATAATTTTTTTCAGTTCATGTGTTCAAGTGAAGAGTATTTAATGTACATATAAATTAAAAATTTTTGATTACACTCATTTTTTGTTTCTGCTCAAAGCCTATTCAGTCAATGGAAAATGAACCAAAATAGTGGCTTCTATCTCTTCTATGCATAGTTATTAATACTAAGTTATATGTACATGTCAAAGTAAAACCGAATCCACAATAATGTTCAATTCACAAATAATTAAAAAATAAGTATGGTAGAAAAAAGTACCAACATGTCAATATTACAACAAAATCAATTCTTGTGAGAGAATTAATATATGAATTCAAAGCACGTTTGACACAAAATTTAGGAAAACGAATTATGATTTTTGGACTGCTTCAATTCCTAAATAATTAATAAATACTTGGCAATTTTATGGTACATTATTATTCATACTTCAGTGTAAAATTAAGACTTTTGCACTTTAATATTTCTAAACATAAAATTTCATTATTTCTAAATTTAACTCTTTAGTATAATCTAATTACAATTTATTTAAACGAAACTAAAATATCACGATTTCAGTTTTAATGTTCGCATTGTATGCTGCCCAATTATTTTCTAGAATACTTTGTACACTTGTTAAAATGCTTAAAAATTACCTGTTTTCATTTACAAATCAAAGTTAAAGTTTTAAAAAATATTCAGAAAATATTAAATTATACTTAAGTGAAAGGAACAGTAAAATAAGATTTTTTAATAAGAAGATTTTAAAGAGAAAAAAATACGTCTTAGAATTTGCAACGCAAATTTAAGTTTAAAAGTATAAATTATGGAAAATATATTAAAAATTGAATATTTTTCCGGCAATTTTTGAGCAAACATTTGTGTAACATTCTTACTTTTTCTAAAATGATAAAATCAGTCAATACTGAAGTAAGTAACTTACAGAATATAATTTCAAGGGGAGAAAATTGGTGTTTTTATCAACTGACTCGATTCTAGTAAATGATAAAAAAAAGTCTAGACCGCTGACGTATAAGTCGAGACAAATACCATTCTCAATTTCCATTTGCACACTTTCCTTCCTTAATAACTTCTAGATAGTTCCTTGAGATATTTTTCAACCCATTAAATTGGACGCAAAATTTAATGAAACAACTTCTTTCAGCACACATGCATTTTTATTTATTTTATTCCCTCAGATAAAGAAAATATGATTTAAATCAAGATA
Organism: Latrodectus elegans; assembly: GCA_030067965.1. Lineage (NCBI taxonomy): Eukaryota > Metazoa > Arthropoda > Arachnida > Araneae > Theridiidae > Latrodectus > Latrodectus elegans. The sequence continues at coordinate 33,683,054 of CM057813.1, forward strand.
AACTTAAATATTGAAACTCAGTTTCAAACTTACTAAGATTTAAATTTATTTTTAAGAAATCTATATAAGATGATTTTTTTCTACTTAAAATATTTTGCCCTAAAAAGAAAAGAAAACTTTTATTTCTTTTCTACATAATGTCTGAGTTTAGAATTGCATTTTACAAATGGATTTAATAATTAAATTCAGTATTTGTTGAAAAGCTTCATTCAATGAAAAGCTCAATTGAACATTTTATTATAATATTAGCCAGTTATTTCTAGTAATCAAAATTTCGTCTTATCACCTTCCTTAATTTTATAATTTAAACATCACTAATTTAATTTGGTTTCCCGAGACAATTAGAAATTCAAGAATTTAGTTTTTATAATACATTGGAAAAATAATTTATTCACATTTAGTATTGGATATATTTAAAATTAAATATGGTGGCATTAGAATAAATGTCATTCTGATATATATATATTTAATGATAAAAATACTTTCCAATCAATTTTTTTTTAATTTCATTTTATAAAATAATTAATAGAAAATAAAAAAAATAAAGAATCTTTAAGTTAAAATAATTATCTTTTACAACACAAATAAAGGCACAGTTATGCGTGTATATGTGTTGTAAAAAATGATTAATTTAATTCCATGTTTTGTTATTATGACACATGTGTGTATGTAAATTCAAAAAATTCATTTAGAAAAAAAGTAGTGTTGAATTATGATTTGTAAAACATTAAACAATTATAATTGATATATAAAAATATAATTTTTACATGAGTTTCAAAATTGAAATATATCTAGAAATAAAAGAGTTAAGAATTATGGAAGAGGAAACCATTCCTAATCTCTTAAGAAATCTAATATAATTTGAAAAATATTTTTCAGTATAACTAAATTAGTAGATAATATTTTCTGATTTTTTAATAATATAAACGCTGATAGTTTTTACATATTTGTTAAGTTTTGCTTAAAGATTTTCTCTCTCTCTCTTTAATTAATATTATATAAGTTTAAAAATTATAGTAAAATAAAAATAATTAAAAATGAAGAAGGAAATAACATTTATTTTATTTTTTATCATTGCTTTTAAGTTTTTATAAGAACTTGACCAATTTCTAATATTCAAATTATAATTGGTTTAATATATATATATATATTAGGTATATAAATTAAAAATATTTTGAGAATTGTTGCTTTCGTGATATAGACCTCAATGAAAAGCTAACTGTGACAAGAACAAAGCATATTTTCCCGAAGAAAACCTATCTTTAAGCTTAGTCATTAAGATAATCAACATGAAGTAGCGTTTCATACCATAAGGAGTAACAAAAAACACTCAGATTTTGTCACGCGATTCAATAATTCAGCTGGTGATTCCGTTTCTAAATCAAAACTTAATAAATATAAATCGGTAAATCGCGTGAGCTTTACTTTAGGAGCCATATTTGCGAAATTACTCAGATAAATTATTTTTATTCTAAAGCAAATATTTCAACATGTGCTTAAACAATTTAACTGTCCTTCCTTGTTTTTTTAAAAGAAAAAAAATCTTAATCGACTATTATGTGTGTCGAAGAAAAATTAGTTAATTTCTGCATGTTAACAAAATGGTAAAAATTTTTAGTTTCAGTTTTAAAGGAAAAGAATATTGTGATTAATTTTATGCTTTCTTAAAAATTCCTAACATAACTTTAAGAATGTTTAAGAAACCAAGAAACTATTCAGAACATTTTGTTTTATTTAAAATTAAAATTGGAAATTATTTGCTATTTACTTTCATTTAATTATATATAATACTTCTCTCAATTAGAAATTTAAACAATGTTCATTGATAGTTTGATTTACACTCTAATAAAATAAGTTATTAAAAATATAAAGAAGTTTACAAACGGTATGATTCATAACATATTTTATATTACAACTACTGAAATTGTATTGTCATTATTGTAAAATATTCATAAATTTAAAATTCACATTTTACGTTCGGTGTAATATAAAAAATGAAAAATAAATAAATATATATTTTCCTGATTTCGATTATTGTGTATTCTTTAGATTAAAGAAAATATAAAATTAGTGAATCCTTTATTTCTCTAAATACTTTCAGATATCCATAAATTTAAAATGTATGAGTTTTGTCAAATTTCTCGATGTAATGTTTCCGATATATTGATTAATATTCATTATATTTAAAGTAGTTATTTAGAAAAAATATTACTTTAAAATGTAAATAAATATGTTTAAAAAATATAAGTCAGAATTTTACAGTAAGTTAAACTATACATTTTAATCGCTGACATGTTTTTACGTAAGTTAATAATATATTTTGTTAAAAGATAAATGTTATTTGTTTCATTATTTTAGTGTTAAAATATCGATAGAGTAAAATTATATATTTACCACAACGTACTTTTTTAAGTAAACTGTACAAATATGTATAAAAAATGAAGGTTACATTATATACTTATTTGCATTTTGTATTTTTAGACTACCTAGTATTTTTAAATTAAGTATAGTTTGAAAATAGTGATGTAAGAACAGAATATATTTTTTTATTTTTTTTGTGCAAAAATTTAAAATGTCGAAAAAATTTAAGTATAAATGCAGATTGTAAAACTCTAATCTAATTTACCATTAAGGATCATATTTGCAGTTAATAATTTTTTTCAGTAAATTTTTATTCAAAAAAATTGTTACGATTTCAATTTAAATTTAATATTACGTACGTAATGAATATTAAAAAATAATGCTTGAAGAATGTAATAAAAATTGCTCTAATACTATTAACAAAAATATTAACTATTTTATCTTTACTATAAACATTTTCAATGCTTTCAATTAAGTTAATTTCTATTCAAGTAAAATATTCATTAGACGTTTGGTTTCTCTTTTACACTTGTTAAAATATGGAATTAATTTTTCATATTATAGATTTTCATATAGATTTCTATATCAAACCTGCGTTTCTTTTAAAAAAAGATTATTGGGTGTTCCTTGTTCATTTTCTACAGATACATTTTTTAAGTCGTGTATACCAATATTTTCATATTTTCTAATAAAACTAAGCAAATATCAAATACAAAGCTATACTTAAAACATTTTAATAAATTTATTAAAAACTTTTGTGGAAATTATTTTCCTGTAAAAGAAACACTACAAAACTGTAAACTCTTATATTTATCATATTAAACCTTCAAAGTTATACGATAATCGTTAAAAAAAATCAGAATCAACAATTCAAAACTATTGAACTTTTCTAATTATCTGAATATCTTCATTCTTTGCAGACATATACTAATTAAAGTAGTTTTAAAAAATAACACTTCCACTAAAGGAATTTTCTCATGTTTCAGAGTAAATTAAAACCACTCAAAAGCTTATTCGAATTCAAATGTTATTAATTGTAGATTTTTATTTATATTTTTTATTTTATACTTAGAATAAAGGAAATAATTATTTCAGCTAATTTTTAAAATGTTACGGTACACATGATTGCAACTGTGCTCTTAGTAATGAAATTTATTGAGATTTAAACTATCAAGTTGAAAATGTGTTACTATCGAACAGATTATTAAATGTAAAATTTATTTCTTATAAAATTGAAAGTCATCAAAAACAATGTAAAGCGAGAAATATTTTAGAAAGTTTAACAGATGAACCTAAACATAATTTCAGATTTGATATTTCTCAGTTTGAATTGATTGAGATAATTTGATAGTGATGTTTTTTTCAATTTAATATATTGACAACAAATGGAAATTAGTAAAATGAATATTTCCAGCACAAGGAAAATTAAATTTTATATTATTCTGAAAAAGCAACCTCAGTGTTTCTTTCAAAAGCAAATTATTGAAAATTATATCAAATGAAATTTGATGATTAATTTCAATACTTTAAAAATCTTGCCTATTATATTGTTTTAGTTTCTATTAATAAAATATTAAATTATCGCCCAAATAATGAATTATAATGAACAAGTTTATATACATTTACAAGAAAAATACATTCATAAAAAATAATTTAAAACTGTTTTATAAGTATTTACTGTTACGATTTTTTGACCTAAAAATACACATTTAGCTGTATCTCAATTTCATTCATAAGAATCCAAATAGCAATTTATTTTATAATTGTGCTAATTTAAGTTTCACGAAAGATTATTCTGCATTACATATATTTACTATATAAGTGGAATAATGAAAATATGATTAATTTTATTTACGTTTTATTCAATTTACTATTTATACCATTGTTACGCACTTTCTCTTGATATTGCTATTCCAATTTTGAGCACATCCATTTTACAGAAATGCGTCTACTTAAAAGAAATGACCTATATTCATGAATAGCAATTAATTTAATTAGTATATACTAGAAGGATTTAAAATACATACAAAGCAACTGCTGTTAAGTGTGTTATGTTTGTGAAATATTTATTCCCCGGTGGAAAAACAGATAATTATGTTAAATAAAATGCAACTGGCTAGGAATTTATAAATCGAAATGGAAATTTAAGTTGTATGATTTTAAGAATTTTATATCATTCAGGGATATTATCGAAACATCTTGGCTTTTGAAAAAATAATTATGTTTTTTTTTTATGAAACATTTGTATATTTGCATATATAGGATATGCATGCTATATTGCCAGCTATAACGCACGCTGAGAGATGGCGTCACAATATCCCACAACACTGAATTAATGTTGTTAGCTATTATTAAAAAAGTTTTGCAAAATTTCATTTAAATGTCAAAATTTGAGTAACTTCTTAAACAGCTAGATTTTGAATCTTAGGACTATATTTTCCCTATAATGTAAGACAGTTTTGACACAGCAAAATGCATATTCAAAACATTTAGAATAACTGCTGTCAGGCAATTGAACATAATATAAGGCGGTAAGGCGATTGAACATAATGTAATATTGTAAGGCGATTGAACATAATGTAATATTGTAAGGCGATTGAACATTATGTAAGGCTGTAAGGCGATTGAACATAATGTAAGGTTGTAAGGCGATTGAACATAATGTATGGCTTTAGGGCGATTGAACATAATGTAAAGCTGTAAGGCGATTGAACATAATGTAAGGCTGTAAGGCGATTGAACATAATGTAAGCCTGTAAGGCGACTGAACATAATGTAAGGTTGCAATGCGATTGAACATAATGTAAGGCTGTAATGTGATTGAACATAATGTAAGGTTGTAAGGCGATTGAACATAATGTAAGGCTGTAAGGCGATTGAACATAATGTAAGGCGATTGAACATAATGTAAGCATGTAAGGCGATTGAACATAATATAAGGCTGTAAGGCGATTGAACATAACACATTTGATAATGAAGCAAATTATTTCCCATTATATGTATGATTAATTACCCTAAATTTAATTGTCAATCGATCAATGTATATTTGAGATTAATAACTTGCATAAATATTCCAGAAATAAATTTTGTCTAAAGATTATCATTATAAACATAGAATTATAATGAAAATTCTTTAGAAATACATATGTTATAAGTTTGAGGCATTGAAATATGTGCATTTTTAATTATTTTATTGTAATGATTTTAAAGCGTATTCTTTTAAGACAATAACACGCAAAAATGATCCAAATAGCTAATCAATTTTTCTTTTAAATAAAAGAGATGTAATGTTATCAGTTATTTTTGCTTTAAGCACTTCAACTAAAGCAAAAATCTATTTCACTTTTGCAACATTTTTTATAAACCAATTATTTACTTACTGTTCGCATAAAGCTTATATTAGTATATTTTACATATTGCATTCATTAGAATACATACAATACGTGAACATAATGATCCAAAACTGTCCATAAAGTGTGTGTACCGGAAGTTCTCCGTTTTACAACAAATCTGGAAAAATGTTTTTTCTACAACTCCTATATTGAAAAACCAGTGACCACCATCAGTCACGAGAACATTGAGAAAGTGAAAAAATTAATCACGAAAGATCATAGATTAACTATGTGCATGATAGTTAATAAGCTGTAGATTAACCGTGTTACCCATTGTATAGTGATGAGAAAACACGCGTTACCGACTTGTATCTTATTACTTGAATGACGATCTGTATGTTTAGTGCACACGATTTTCTCGGAATCGCAAATGCAACACCAAATTTTTTTTAACTGCATTGTCACTGAGGATGAGTCTTGTTGTCTTAGCTTTGACACTGAAACTAAACGTCAACTTATTAAATGCTGTTATCTTGTTTCACTTCATCAGACAATGCTCGGCGAAGAAATATAATGCATAAAAATGAATCATCACATTTTTTATAGATTTAGATTTAAAATAGGGTGGTTCCAAAGGAACCTAGCACCGAGACCACATAGGTATATTGTACTAAAATTATTGTAACATTGTACTTTTGGATAGACAAGATATAATCTACAGTGAATTTCTGCCTTAGGGAACGACAATTAATGGTTGAAGGTAAATTGAAATTTTAATTCATTTTATGAAACGCTTACTCCGGGTATTACTCCAATACTAACAATTAAAGTCATGGTTTTTTGTTAACGACAATATAATTTGTTTAACAGTTCATGGCTAGAAAAAGGTGGTGCGAATTGAACATTTATATACTTGCCAGACCTCAATCTTTCAAACACAATCCTTTTAAAATTACTCATAGCTTTGAAAGAAATGACACTTGACGATATTCCTACCAAACGAAAAAAACGTGAAAAAGTTTTTAAATCCAATGCCAAAAGAAGGCTTCCTGTAAAGCCTGTAAAAGCTTTCAAAATTGGTGATTAGCAAATTAGGCTTGAAATAAATATTGATGGATATCTATATCATCCTTGGCGGTAGGACTAAATTTTAAATTATTTATGTATATATATATATATATATATTAGATTGTATGGCTTTTAGTTAAACTAACATGTTTACATTGCATTGTAGTTAATTAATGTGGGCATTTCATGCTAAAAACTGTGATTAAATAACATAAAAAAAGACATTTATTTTACTATTTTTAAAATAAATACGTTTTCAAGTAAACTTAATTAGACATATTCTTAGGAAACATACTATCATTTACTTATAATAGCATTGTTTCCTAAAACAACAAATGATTGTTGAAATACAAGTAAGAGAAATTCTGCTTTCGTAAAAGCATTAATTAAAATCTCATTAAGGAATCTGAAGAGATAAATTCGTTACGTCATATTATGTTTGAAATAAATTTAATAGTTTAAAGGAATATTTTTATGCAATTGGTCTCCCTGATGATAATTACAGTTCTTAGCAATGAAACAGGAGAGATATATATTCTCCAAGGATTCAACTTACTTGGAATTTTTACGAAAAAAATTAATACATATTGGAAATAAACGAGGCAAATAATTCATAGATTATTCTAATGTTTTGATTCTGCTTACAAAACTGATAATTAAATTCACATTAGATACCATTTTGAAAAGTCATTACTTTAATAATTATTTGAAATCATTATGGCTCATTGAATTTTATAATTTTATTGTTATTTACATATAAACAAATTTATTTTCTTAACATTACCAAAATCATATCTCAAAGGAATAAAAGTTTTCAAAAATTTAAATATTTTGTCAAATTCAGTAAAAGTTTTATTTAATTTCTCATTTGAATGTATAAAAATATTTAATATGGTGGTATTTTAAATTCATTCTTAAAAGCTTTCGAAAGAAGTTATTTATAAAAGAATTTTCATTTTTATTTATGGAAATTTTTGCCTAATTATTCTTTATACATGAGAATTTCAAAAATTGATATTCGGAATCTGTAATTTGCAATTTATGCAATAACTATTTATATTCCAATTGTATTCAGTTGCAATTTAATATTCAAAACTTCTTAAAAATACCATTAAGTAACTCAAGTAATGTTCAAAAAATATTTTGGCTGGAGAATATAAATAAAATATAATATCATTAGTGTTTTTTTTTTATATTTAAGAAATATTTAGAAATATATTTCTGCATAATATTTCTCATTTCATAAATATGTGATATATTTTAATAAACATTTTCATGAGCTTTTAAAAAATAAGAATGACAGAAATCTTTGAAATTAACGAATAAAATTGTTAAAAAAATCTTATAATTAAAAAAATATATAATTTATTTTTTAAAAAAAAAACATCACCCAAATTATTTATTACAGTAAATAATTCAAATTTGTATTGAAGTGTTATTTCAAGTGATCTTAATATAACAAAATTTAAAACAAAATATCGTTACATATATTAACATTAGTCTAAAATACATTAAGGAACTGGAGGTTTATGTAGATATCAATAAACGAGAAAAAATTTTGCAATTGCTTTTTTCGCATTTTTAAGATTTCTAGATGTTTGATTTTTCTTATAACTGAATATAAAAATTCTTCAATTAACATTATATCATATTTAAAAAAATAAAAGGGTAATAAATAGTGTCATTATATCATTATGTGATTGCTGTACTCGGAATATTTAAATAATAAAATTTTTCATCCATAATATATACATATATATATATATATATATATATATATATATATATATATATATATATATTTGTGTGTGTGTGTGCGTGTGTGTGTGTGTGTGTGTTGTAGTAGGAAATGAAATATTTTATGTAGTAAGCAATTGTAATTACCTAACTTAAGTTGCTTTAATTTGGTAATTAAAAGTATCAAAGACAAAAAGTTGTTTTAAATTTTTGATTTTTCTATTTTGTCAATGAAAAATATTTATTACTTTTTATAAAATATTTATAATAAACTTTACATTATACAAGTAAGTAGTTTTGTTAGTGAATAGCAACATATGTATGTTCATTATCAAAGAGTTACTATAAAAATGGAAACACAGAAAAATACTTTTATACTAAACATAATTATTGTTTGTATTTTTCTGATTCTTATTTTCCTTATTTTTAGACTGATAAAACTGAAAAATATTAAATTTACATTTTATAAAATAACAATAATTATGTTATATTTTACGATTATTATTTCAATAATTCTATTATATAATTTTTATCTGCAATTAAATATAGCTATTTATAGCTTTCACACTAAAAATATTTTTAGATAAAATATACCAACTTACATTGGTATTTTTTTCCCCGGGATTGGGGTTTAACTTTCTAAGAATAATTTCAGAAAGTTGAATGGGGAATAGTAAATGAACAGATATACAGTATTAATCATACTAGGATTCTTTCAGAAGAATTTCGTAATTTTAAATAAATAATATATTTATTATTCTAATACAACCCTTATTCTTTAAATTGATAGGCAGTGGATAGAGATTTCTCTACAATCAAGTTTTAAATTACGATTAATCATTAAACGGGAGAAATAATTGATTACAATTTGGTAATTAATAAACAATTAAATATATTCTTGTGCAAGAAATATAGGATTAGAAATTTTTTTCTGTTCTTGAATACCAAACTTTTAGGTGGTATAGTGGTAGTTTATCTCTGAAAGCTAAAATATCATAAGTTTGATACCGGCCACTGTTGAATAACTAAAACAGACATTGCTTTTTCTCCTGTGTGTGTAAAAATTTCTCCATATTTTATTGTGATAAATAAATATGGTTTCATGTCAATAAAAGTCCTTCAATTCAATCCATATTTGCTTTAAATGATTAAATGCCTTACAGTGAGCAACATTAGATGTGTCTCGGTTGTCCTTTACATATTCTCATAATCAAACCTAACTGTTATTTCTTGTAATTTTGGAATTTGAAATGAGATAAATCATCTCGATAGTAAAGAAAACTGTAATGTGGTTTTCCATTGAAATTTTGTTCTATATTTCAGTCTTAGATTTTCATCAAGTCCCTTTTTTTAAAAAAAAAGTTTAACATAGATTTTACTAAGACATATAAATTCAAAAAGTTGAAAATTGTTGACAAATAATTGCATTGAAATTATATATATTGTTTCCAAGTAGACTCAATATATTTTATTTCTAACATTTCTTTAAAATATCTTACAAAAGCTACAAACAATAAAATATTGTACGTGAAATATTTTATATTAAATTTTAGAAACAAATATAGGATATGAAACATCAAAAATATATGGAATTTGAGTTAACCACAACTAGAAGAATGGGTCGTAAAGTTTGATATTAAAATCTGGAAAAAGAGTTTAATATTACTTTTTCAAAAAATATTTTTGTTTTCAGATTATATACAGATACATTTCAGTGATATAGGCTAGTGAAAATACTCTATATTTGGGTATAAAATATTTGTTGAGAAATAAAAATGAACATATTCTAGAAACACCAACCTACATGCAACACCAAACTTCTAAGTCTTTTGATGGTATTTTAAGGTTTCTTATGGCATTCTTTAAAAAAAATAAAAACTTCCGTTTGACAATGAAGTGGAAAGTTTCACTTTCGAAATAATTCTTGGTGAAGTTTATTCTAGTTTAATTACAAATTTATCTATATAAAAAATGTTTTGAAATAAATTAAGATTTACCTTTAATCTTCACAAAAAATTTCGGCTTTTTTTTTGGAAGAATCCTGTTATACAATTCGTTTTATGTAATACGCTTCTTAGTGAGCCTTACTTAATTATTTTAATATAGTTTATTTATTAATAGTTCCCGAAAAAAATGGAATTTTTGCTCTTACGATATAACTAAGCCATACTAAGCCATCTTTCTAACTAAGCCATATTTTGGTGTGGAGTTCTCCTTCTATATTCTGGAAATTGTCGTTCTGTTTTATCATTTGTAAGCTTTGGGTTAAATTAATAACAAAAAATGAATTCATTCCCTCCCTTCTGTCAAAATTATTTGCAGTTTGTGCATTATAGAAATACTTTATTTTCTTATTGATTTTGTTTTTAATTTTAATCCGTTAATCGATAATATTATAATTATTTTTTCTATATAAGAAAATATAAAAGTTAAAATGTACAAATTTTGAGCATTAGGCCGTTTAGTTTTAATAAATATGCATATAATGTGTAAAAGTAGGAATAAAATTTTTTTCAAGAATTTATTTTCCTGTCATTTTTTACTAAAATTCTTGTAGTAAATAATTTAAATTGTTTTTTTGCATATTCGAATCTCCTGACAGTAAAAAATGGTATAATATATATCTATTCATTACACTTTTCTCTTATTACATATTAAGATATGTTTTAGGTTTTAGGTTTTTTCGTTTATTACATTATTTTGACAGACAATCTCAAAAAGTAAATAAAACATTATTAAATTGAATGGAGGAAAAAATTATCTGTGATTCAATGTTATTTTCTGTTAATACTTTTGAAGAATAATCAATTTTTCTCTACTTTTCTTTAGGTATTTCATAAATAGATGCAGTTTACTAGAAGATATTTCCTTTATTACGATACCAAGAAAACATTAAACTTATATTAAAATTTTATTTTTATTGAAATGCGAACTTCTTGGTTAAAATATTGAACACATTCTAAATCGATATCGATTATGTTTATAATTATTATATTATTGAAATCGTTTGAATTTTTATAATATTTAAAAAAAAAAATTATTGAATTTTCCTCTAATTTGAATCAGATTTCTATAGAATTTCATTTGATTATTTTTGCAAAGCAAAACAATTTGAAATAATATCTAAACTGTTTAAAAACTTTGAATTGATTTTGAAGTATGTAATTTATTATGATAATATTTTATAATGCAACAAACATCTTTAAATTTTTACAAACCAATTAAACTAACTTGGTAATAATAACAGTAATATTTTAATAATTCACGCAACAAATTTTAACAATTTAATTTTTTAAATTTCACAATTAAAATTAAAGTTTTATCATTTAATATAAAAATTTGATCTTTGCAATTTTGTTTTAATTTAAATTTAAATTTTTATTTTTATTTTTTAAATTTTCAGTTTTTCTTATAATTAAAATTTTCAGGATTGTCTTCCTTCATATTAATTTTAGTCACATCATTACTTTTCATATTTTCTTTTCGATACTTTATCAGGCATTTTGAAAACACAATCATAATTGTTTTTATGGTAAACTGACATTTTGTTAGAGGCCTTAGTATCAGTTATGAAAGACAAATTTGATTTAAGATTAATATATATATATATATATATATATATATATATATATATATATATATATATATATATATATATATATATATATATATATATATATATATATATATATATATATATATATATATATATATATATATATATATATATATATTGAATTTTTTGAAAAAATATTATCTAAATTTTACAAAATATGGAATTTTTAAATATTTACTTAGAAAACAATTTCGCATTTTTTTTATAAATAAGATCAATATGTTTTAATACACCAAGTAAATAGTTAATCATTCAAGATAATCATATTTAAATTCTGTTATTTTGTCTCTTACTTTTATCTTCATATCTGTTATATTTTTCATTATTACTGATTTATTTTTATCTATCATAACGTATATTTTCTTCCAGTTTCAATGATAATAGGATACTGAAATTCCCTCAGAGATAACTAAAATTCAAAGAATAAGTAACAAAAGATATTCCATTAACATTATTAATAACATAGGAAAATGTTTCAGAAATTCAAAATAACATGCAGAAATTTATAATGGAAAAATGCACCTTAATACCATAAACTGATTCTAGAAAGGCACTTCATATGAATAAAAACTTATAGAGAAATGTCTTGTCACACTTTCATCAATTTACTTTAATGAAAAATCTCTAGAAAGAGTCCTTAAAAATGTTTAAATAATATATTGCTTATTAAAATAATTATAAGCGTTGGAAAGATTTTCACACTAACTAAAGTATTTTAAATGATTGATTTAAAATTTAAAAATATCTCGTGATACATATAATTTTTCAAGAAAGAATTTATCAAAACTTCTTCAAAGTAAATTTTAAAAACACGTGAAATGTTTATCCCTATTTCTGAGTGTATTTTACAAACTCCAAAAATTTCATGCGTTCAATTCAAAATTGAAAATTTAATTAAAAAAATAGAATAATTACTTGGTACATAATTGGTATCATGTGAATAATTACTTCCAAGGAGACTCCTATTAAGGACATATATAAAATTATAAAAAAAATATTATATTTTTATTTATCTTTCAATAAAAATACAAATTGTAAATTGTTTGTTAAAAAAATTCAATTTTACTTTTGCTTAGTATAAAATCTTACATTTCAGAATTCACGACTAAATTTACAAGCTTTCAAATTTAGCTCCTAGAAAAAATAATTTCAACTTATAAATATAAAAATATACCTTTTGTCATATTGCTATCAATACTTATGTCTCTTATTTTAAAATCTTAGATTGCTTTTTTAAGCATATTTATTTAAGAAATTCACTAACATTTAATTTCTTAAATTAAAAGAGACATGAATTCTACATTCATTTTAATTTATTTTATATGTAATTTTCTTTATTATATTTTACAATTTACAAGAATTAAATATACGTTACCCCCATTCTTCTTCGTTTTAATAAAATATTTTAGAATTATTTTAGTTATTTAAAATGTTTAGTTTATTATTATAGTTGTAAGCGCTTGTTTTATATTATTATGCAAACCACAACGTTTGTAACTTATTACACATTTGCAATGAAGCTTCAACAGCATATTTCATTAATTATATAAAGAAGTAGTCAATATATCATTTTAAAATATATAAAATATTAGCAACACAAAACTGAAGAGAATGTAAAATATCCGTGTTTTATTAAATAAACTGTTTTATATGAATAATATCTTTTTATAAAGCAAATGTTGTACTTTCAATTAAGTTGATCTACATTTAAATATATTTATGCTATATAAATGTGGATGCTAAATTTTGTAGAATTATGTGGTGCTCAAGTTTTTATCTATTTGAATTTACTATATAAAATGTTTGGTGAAACTGATTTGAAATGCAAAATCTCGATATATATATAAAGTATAAAGCTAAATCCAAAATTAATGTAAATCAATAAAAATATATAACCATATCAATAAATATTACCTTCAAAATTTAAAAATATTTTGGTTTTATAATATAATATAGTTTATAAACCAATTACTGTAATTCTCCAATATCCAGTATATGTGTCAAAAAAGTATTGTAGATATATTTTATTTAACATTACGTCATTTTTATTTATCTATAACGTTTCTGAAAACATATTTTCAAACTTTCCAATAACACAATACAAAATTGAGATTTATGAGAAACACATGCAAAATTTTTAAAGCTATGTAAAAGTTTTAACGTTATAAAATATTCTTTAAATAAACTTGGTTATATGGTTATAATCCATTAATAATATAATAATATTCAAACTTATAAATAAAGAAAATAAAATAAATACTACCAGAAATATTTGAAGCTGTAAATATCCTATTAAAGAATGTATATATATATATATATATATATATATATATATATATATATATATATATATATATATATATATATATATATATATATATATATATATATATATATATATATATATATATATATATATATATATAATGCATTAATGTTTTAAGCATTCAGTAAGCTTTGTAGTAAAATGAAGATTTTAATCTAATTTTAGCTTTTGATATGAATGAAATTGTAAGTTTTGTAAAATTGAATCTTTATTGAAGTGTCAATTGTAAAAAATTGATCCCTCCTCCACTTCAATTAAATCACATTCGTAAGATTTTTTTAATTAATATTTTTCATTTTATTCAAATTAGTTAATTTGCTTCCATGAGTCAAGTATGAGAGATGTAATTTGACTTTTTATGGGATTATTTTTATATCTTCAAAATACGTTTTCGTGATTTTTAAATATTTTTCATAGTAATTTGCTTTACTAAAAATTTCGATAAGGCTTAAATAATAAACATTTGAATTGATATTTTGTGGAATAAGGAATATGCAGTAAGAATAAAATATCGAGCATTGCATTTTTATTTTAATAATATCAACTGAATTTCATAAGTTATAAAAATGTATCCTTAATCTGTTTTTTTTATGTGATACATATAAACTAATAAGTGACAGGCTGGTCACTTGAGACACATGCATCAGGAGTGTCTAATGGTTAAAATAAGTAAAATATAAACGCAAAAGTCAGACTATTTCTAACTGACTCTTTTAATTCATGTTTAGCTCTTCTAAATAAATTTCATAGAAACAAAGAAGAGAAATACTATGATATACTCATACTACATTTATTAATGTGATCAAATTACGCAATCTTATGTATATATATTCAATTTATTTTAAATATATAATTACTAAAGGTAATTTTAATGTATGAGAACAATAATATATTTAAATCCCAAAACAATTTATCTATAATGACTTAAATTAAAATTGATTAAATAGATGAAATTTATACAAAAGTTTTCATTTTTTAAAAAAATATTTTTTTATATATTATCATTACACTCACTTACAAAATATATTTTATTGATACATGTTGATTTACAGATTATTTTTGTGTATAATTCAAAAATATGTTAATTTATTTATTTTACTGAATATGCATTAATTTACAATAAATTTACAGAATATGTAAATTTATTGACTTAACTGCATAATAATATAAAAATACAGAAACTATTAAGTTATAACGTGATTATGATTTACATTCTCCATATTTTGATGAATGTCCATTCTTTTGGACAAAACCAAACTTTTTATTTTTTAATATTAAGTTAAGTAAAATTCCACAGTTGTAAAATACTTATATTGCAATAGAATGATATGTAATTTTTTAGAAATGCGAAGCAGATAACAAACATAGAAATTCCTTGAATTTGTTAAGAGTCTTTGCTATCATTTGTCTCTTTAAAACAATACTAAATATTTCAAAAGAACACTTTTGAAAGACTTATTCAAATATACAGTTATCTTAATATGCACTCACAAATGTTACCGGAACAACTAGTTTAATATCAAAAAGATCCCTCATATATTTTAATTATATTTTATGATTTCAATTTTATCATTAAATTTAGATAATTATTCACACATGTATCTGAAAGGAAATTATAAAGATATAATTCATAAATTACAAATAAAAAATGTGTTGAATTGTAAGAAAATCATTTTAAGTGTTTCATTTAAATTTATATTGGATGATTCATTTCGGTAAAACTGCATCCATCCTGAAGCTTTTCAAATTATTTAATGAATCCCATCTGTTTATCTGCATAATATTACAGTTAAGTTATAATTTAAAAATATATTTTTCAACCGTAGAATATCGGTCACTCCTGAATGTAAAATATCGTAACATACGTTAAAAGTCAATATAATAAATAAACATGATGTTTAAATAGAGATTCAATATTTTGCTCATAAACAGGAATTTATTATTCAAATTTAATTCAACGCACAAATATTTCTACAGTATTTAAGAAGAGTTCAATAGAAAGATGCGGAGAATAAAGTGTTAGTTGGCGCGTTTATCTGGCGAAAATGCTTTTGCTGTAAATAGCTTCTCATTCATTCCCTTAATTCGATCAACAACTCCAAGAGATGGGTTTTAAGACAGGCCAGGGCATGCATTTGACGTGCATTCTTTGTGACGTCATCCGTCGCTTTATCGACCTTCTGACCTTTGCAAAATACATGGCATATCAAAAAGATGCATCGAATGTCATATGTACATTTTTCAGAAATTCATCCACTTGATTCAGATTTCGAAATAAATTTTTATTGAAAAGATACGGTTACAATAAATGACTTATAGGCGACAATATCAGTTTTAAGGGCAAATAAAATTATGCAACTCGGCAAATGAAACATATTTTACGTATGTTATAACTCCATTGAATAAAAAATGATACAAAATATAGATTCTCTCTTTTAAATATATTTTTCAGATATATATTATATATAAATTCAAAACTATTAATTTTAACTGATATATATATATATATATATATATATATATATATATATATATATATATATATATATATATATATATATATATATATATATATATATATATATATATATATATATATATATATATATATATATATATATATATATATATATATATATATATATATATATATATATATATATATATATATATATATATATATATATATATATATATATATATATATTTATATATATATATTTATATATATATATATATATATATATATATATAATATATCTATATATTATATTAAAAGTATTTTGTGTTAATCCATTTATTTATTTCCTTATTTAATAATAATTAAAAATAAATAATTTTATTCAACTACATATTATTATATTTAAATTATTGTTTACTTTTAATCGTTTAATTTATACAACAGAATGAAATTTTTAAAAAGATTTTATGACAATTTACTTTCCTTTCTATAGTTCAAACGGAGTTAAAATAAGAGATGTGGCTTTTCATCGAAAGCGATCATTCCTTGTCTCTAGTGACCTTTTCTTTTGAAATCCAAAAACTTTTCTCATAACTATCTAAGAAAATGACCTTTCATAGCATAAGGTAAGAAATCTTGAAACATATCCTGTCCTTAGTGGATTATTTGTCGTCTTTTTTTATGTCTTACATTTTTATAGATGGAAGGAAAAAAACTTGTATGCAAAAGTTTTATTTTTCCTGTATGAGTATAATATGCTTTTTTATTTTGGATATTGTTTTTTCGAAAAGTCTTATTTTTATTTGCATTGACATAATTTAATATACAATTTGATAAAATATTATAAATATATAGATTGTTAAATATTCCATTGTTATTTAATTTTTTGTAAAATTTCAAACAGTTTACCAAAATTATTTTTGTTTATATCAGTACAAAAGTTTTGAATTCTGTTTAAAAATAAACATTTTTATTAAACTATTTCATTAGTACATAAATATATTCAGTTTAAAAATAAATATTTTTATTAAATCATTTAATTAGTACATAAAAAACGAAATCGATTGATAAAAAATCATAAATTTAATTTTTCTTTTTCAAATTTTACAATTATCGCATAAAATTCCTTAAAAATGTCAACTGGAAAAAATTTATGACTGCATTGGATAGATCAAAATATTATGGAAGAATTTTTCCACTTAAGCCATACATATTTAAATGAATATTTGATATTTCCTCTAAATTAAAAATTTGAATATATTTTAAATCTATTGAAACTCTTTAAGAAAAAGATAAATTTGTATAATATTGAAAAATAATTACTTATCAATGTGCCAATTTTCTACTTCTATATTTATTTATGTATGTATATTTGTATACATTTATCTATATTCTCTGTATATCTAGCTATCTAAATATATAAATTAAATAAATAGTAAAAAATAATATCTAATTTCATTAATACACACAGTGTAAACTTAAGACATATTCAGTATTAAAAAATTAATTAAAAATTAAAGTACCATAAATTACAGAACATAGAATTGATGCTTAGTAAATAAGAAAAAATTTAAAATCGAGAGAAATTCATACCAAATTAAGAAAAGATAATTATAGTAATTACAGAATAAATAAGGAAATTAAAAACTGGAAAATTGTAAAGAAAGAAAAAAAATTAGAAATAAAACTTGTCCTTCCTCATTAAAAGAACAAAACATCAGGGAATGTTGTATCGAAATAAAGGTTCCAAAGAATAAAATCTACACAAATGACCTGTTTTTAACATCTTCAAAAGAAAACTTAAAATCAAATAAATTGAAAAGAAAAATTATCGTTTTACATTTTAATTGATTTAAGGTTTTCTTTTTCTTATATATATATATATATATATATATATATATATATATATATATATATATATATATACGTATATGGCCAAAATTGTGGATGCTTTTGGAAACTTATGTTTTTGAACTTTGCATGCTTATAGAAAATGTTACGTTTCGCAAAATGCAAACTTGTATCTATCATTTTAAAGAAAATTTATTACTGAATTCAATACAAAACACAAAATTCAATAATTTGCAATACAAAAAAAGTTATATGTACATTAATATAAATAAAAACACAGTTATGAAGTGGTTTGTAATGTCTAGCTTTCCTGGCCAATCATTATTCTTGTTCTGAGAACCTATCAAATGTTAGTTACTGCCAGTAGAAGCTGACATCATGTTTACACTTGAAGCAATTCATTATTTTGATTTGTTCTGTAGAAGGAGGACCTGTTTCTTATACACTGCAATTACAAGTAGGAATGCTTGTAAAATGTTTTAATATTTAGCCTAGAAAAATTACATCAAATAAAAGAGTAGATTGGACATCTAGAAAGAGATGTAATATTATTGTGTTACGAGAAAGTGGTCTTTCCTATGCTGAAATTGAAAGACAGGTGGGTGGTTCAGTGAATACATCTGGAGTCCGAAAGTTTTGTTTACGATATTAGGAGACGAGCACAGTTAAAAACAAAGAAGGAAAAGGCCGAAAATGGTGAACTACATTTATTGATAACAGAAGAATAAAAAGACAATGTCTCTAAGGTAGAAAAATGTCATCAGTGGCCATCAGAAGTGATCTGAATGACGCTGGTGTTTCTGTCAAATCAAGAACAATCAGGAGAAGATTAGTAGATGTTGGACTGAGAGATAGAATTTCACGAAAAAAGCTTTATCTTAATTTTCAGCAAAGAAAAAAAGACTTCAAGTGGGCAAAGGAACAGATGTTCAGTGGTCATTAATTGGACAGATGATCAATGGTCACATGTTATATGGAGTGATGAAACTAAGCTATCCTTATTCTGTAGTGATGGGCAAAAATATGTAAGACTTAAAATGAGCGAAAAGCTACATCCTAACTGCATTCAAGCAACTGTGTAGAATCTAGATCGTGTTATGATTTGGTCATGCATGTCAGCAGATGGTATTGGTCGCCTTCATGTCATCGATGAAACACTGAATGCCAGAAAATATATCGACACTATTCTAGAACCAAAACTTCTACCTTTCATCAGAGACCTATTTCCAATAATTCTTTGTTTATTTTTCATTAGGACTCTGCTCTTTGCCACACGGCCAACATGTCGAAAGTGTGGTTTCGTACAAAGAGCATTAAATTGTTGTCATGGCCAGGAGACAGTATTGACCTCAAAACTATCGAAAATTTGAGGCATCCTTTGAAAATTCTTATCCGAATGAGGTGCCCATCAAATAAAAGGGCACTAATTGAGGCTATAATTGTTTCCTGACATCATGTAATAACGAAAAAAGAGCATTAAACTCTTGTCAGCTCAATGAAACGTCGATGTGAAGCTGTAATCAAAAATAAAGGGTACTCTACTAAGTACTGATAACTCACTGCAATCATCACTATCTAATTTATATCGATAAATGGTATTATCGTTTAACTTTTTTTGTATTGCAAATAATTAAATTTTGTGTTTTGCATTGAATTTGGTAATAAATTCTCTTTAAAATGATACATACAAATTTGCATTTTGTGATACATAACGCTTTCTATAAGCATACAAATTTCAAAAACATAAAAATTTCCAAAAGAGTCCACAATTTTGTCCACCACTATATATAATGTATATATAAGTAAAACTTATTCAAATATCATTTTTATAATCGTATTGTGTGTTTATCTATAATAGGCTGCCTTACTTAATTGAATTGTAAAACATATTTATCTGAATTATATATATAACTAAGTTCTTTCATTCAGAGTAAAAAAAAAAATTAGAAAACTTAAATAACCTGACAGAATATGATTAATACATTAATACAATGAAAGTTTCTGGAAGTTAAAGTTTTGTATACATGCACTTTAAGAAACAAATTTATTTTTTAATATCCATTAAAATCATTTTTTCAAAAATGGAAATTGATTTTTAAACTTGTTGTTTTTATTCCAACTTAGTTTCTGAAAACCAAGTTAAAGGACGAGAAAATATTTTGCATTTTTCCTTTAAAAATCATGATAAAACATTAAGATATTTTGAACTATGTAAAAAATAATTGTTAAAAATATGATTAATTTTAAACAAATTGCGACTGTTTCCAAGAGGTTTTTTTTTTCAAATACGCATTATACTGCTTTGCATAAAATTGAGTATTTTGCTGGCATATGTTAAATATAATAAATGATATTTGTTAAATAACATTCTTCTAATAATTTTAGCTTCTAAAAGATGCATCAGTTATTAACATTAAATGATATTTTAACCTATTGCTCACTTTTAAATTATGGTGAAATTATAATTTCGAGAATCACTAATAACAACTGATTTTTTTTATATATATATATATATATATATATATATATATATATATATATATATATATATATATATATATATATATATATATATATATATATAACCTGACATATTTTGAAAATAATTTACTTTTCTGAAATACTTTAAATGTCTTTACTTGGTGATTATTTTATAATCAGTATACATAATTAAATACGCACTCTGATATTCAGAATTTCTTTGCACTTAAAATGTTAAGGCTCTAACAGATTTACAGACATAAGTGTTAATTACATAATATTGTTAATATTCTGAAATTCATAAATCTTCTGAAGGGTCATTAAGAAATTGTGACAAAGATTAAAAATCTCAGTAAATCTTTAATTTATTTTATTTTAAGAAAATTCACTTGCTTGGAAGGTACCGTTCTGTAATTCGTCATTTTTTAAATATTATCATCAAATACCATGCATATATTCCATAAATTTAAACTTTTTTTTGTACATGATAATATATTTACTCGCAATAACGAAGATCATTAAATTTTCAACTTTATATTCAATCAAACATGTTCTACATAATATATTCTGTATTCTATATACAAGCAATATAATCAGAATAAGATGATCTTTAAAACGACGTATCTTTGTGAAAACGTCGTATCTTCTTTATCTTTAATTCATTTTCAGACTTTCATACATTATGTAGAAATGAAAATTTGTGGAATAGGGAATTATTAGATATAATACACTTTTTTGCTAATAAAATGATTAATTTGAATACCTTGTGCAACTCTGCTTAATATGTATAAATAATATACGAAAACAAATGAGAATATTATAATTAACAACAAATTTATCCTTATCATCACAGCTATAATATGTCCTCTTTAATATAATATTGGAAATATAGGACTTTTAGCATTATAATTTTTTTTAATTGTCAATGATTTATGAACGTATTTTTAAAATTATAAAAAATATATTGAAATAGATTGCCAGCAATTCTGAAATCTGAAATTATTGTAAAATTAAATATTTTAAATATTTCTCTCTCTTTCAATTTAAATATCTATGATATTTTAACATCTATCGATTTGCATTGTCTAAACTCTACAAAGTAGATTTGATTACAGTCATATATAAAACAAATTGAATGTTTATGTTTCATTATTTTTCTAGATCATATGATTTAATATATTATGAAATCGGAACATTATATTTGAAGTTAGCCACAAAAATTTGTAATTCAAAATTGTATATATGCATAAATTTATTTTAGTCAAAACAAAATATGATATCTCAGTCTCAAAATATTTAAAGTAACTCAGTTGATAGGAATGAAAGTTGAATTAACAGAGCTTTTCTTGCTAAATTTCAATATCTATTTTTCTAAAGTTTATTAAAATCCTGAAAAATATATGAAGTAAAATATTCATTCCGTGCAATCTTTGACTTCGTAATACAACAAAAAAAAGTAACCCATTGTTTCATGAAAAATGCACCAAAACATCAAAAGACGGAAAGAGAGGTAAAAGAAAATTTCTTTGTCACGAGATTAGTTCCGCAATTCGTCAGCGTACATCTTGATAGAAGACTTGGAGCCTTAATTGCATTTTTCCTGCGTCGCGAAAAGCCAATTATCACGCTCCGGTATTTACTTAAAGAATCCACGAGATTCGTTGTCGGAGTATTATTAAGCATTGCCTCAGATCTGCAAATTCTGACCCAGCTGTGGCCAAACAATTGCCAATAACGTGTAATTTTCGATGTCATGCATAATTCTATTATATGAGTCTCCAGTAAGAAAGCTTAGCAGTCAAGTTACGGTGGTGTAAGAGGTTAAACTGCTTATTAGTTTTATGGTACTATGCAAATGGTGAATTATGCACCTGTTTATTGGATTGTTTTTATGCAGCTAATGTGGTTGGAGATCATTAATATTTTGAAGGATAAGGTAAATTAAGGAATAAAATATATGAACTTTCCCTTGTACATTATTCTGCATTGACAAAATCATTTGTTACAATTAAGGAACGAAACCTTTTTAGAAAGAATTAATGCCTCAGTTTATAACTGACTGAAAATATTTTAAAACATTTATATTCCATGAAAGTATTAATTTATATCAGTAAGTGATGAGTATATATTCTTATATAATTGTCTCACTTTAGAAAACTATGCTTGTTTTAAAATAAAATCTTAAATAAATACTATATATATATATATATATATATATATATATATATATATATATATATATATATATATATATATATATATATATATATATATATATATATATATATATATATATATATATATATATATATATATATATATATATATATATATATATATATATATATATATATATATATATATATATATATTTAATTTTTTTTAATATCTGTTGTTTTCCTTTACAAATCAAGTTAAACAATAAGTAAATCTAAAGTCTAATCTGTTTCATTTTAAAATATAATTTAGTTATAGTTATAATTGTTACAGTTAATTAATAATTTTAATTAAAATTTAGTTAGACATGAAAACTAAAGAGTTAGAAAATTAAATAAATACGAATAAAAAGAATGAAAATAATTTTATCTACGAACTTTGCATTTGTAAAAAACACCATGCATTTTAAAATTCTTAAAAAAAGCCATTAATCGTTTTGTACGTCATTAAGACAAATAGATAGTGATTATTTAAGCAAATAAATATTAAATTGAGGTAACTTGAAAATAATGTTACATATTTCAATGTAGATATAAAATAAAATTTAAATGAAGATAAATGAAACTAAATTATTTAATTATAAAATTATTATTATGTTTTATATAAGAATATAATTTTATTTTCATACATAATGTATATACATAATGTATGTTTATTTTCATACACATTTCATACATAATTTTATTTCCATTCATCATAGCATTAAAAGAATGAATTGTTTTACTTGTTCCTTTTCGTTCAGTTTGGCTTAAATTATATTATAATTCACAATTATTTAAAATTATTATTTCCCTTTGAAAGTAAATACTATAAAATTCTAATGGAAGGTTTATTCTTGAAATTACTATTTAATAAAGTAAAATAACTGTTCTACTAAATTATATCTTAAACTATGTAAATAATTTCATTAATTCATTAAAAAAACAACTAAAAAGTTTACTAAGTAAACAATGGTGATGTTAATTTTGAGAGTTTGCAAAATCTTTAGTTGACAAATTATATTCAGTATGTTTTGACAAATAATATTCAGTATGTATAAAATATAAAGTTAAAGTTCAAGCATTTAGACAGAAATGTAGTAGCTTAAGAGAAGTATAATTTGTATCATTAACATACTGAAAAGACAAAATATTATAAAATATAAATAATCATATAATGCAAAAACTAAACACTCACTTTTACATAATAAATCGTAAAACACAATATTTGATTTTTGAAATGCAGAATATGATTCCTTCTAAAATATGCATTCATAAGTATATTATTCTACAAATGTTTTAATCACTAGGTGTGAAATGTTTGCCCATATATTTGGAGATTAACGTCATTTTTTGCATTACAGTGAGCTACATAAACCTTGTGTTCAGGGGTGCAATATATTAAGTTTGATCAAATGATAGAAGTAAACTATATTGTGCACACTATTAATAAAAATATCTCATTGAAATGCAGGTGTTTAGATTGAGTTCTTATAGCTTGGTTGACAATTTTCATCCAAATATAAGTAGTTTCACTTTTTAATGGGATGCTTAAAGTATATTTTAGGCTATTACCAGATAGTAATTTATTACAGAAATATAAGAAATGCAACAAGTTACAACATACAGCTTTTTTTAAATTCAATCATTTAATTTTAAATGGTTCTGCAAATCAAAATAAAATATATTGATAAAGTTTCTTTACTACAAAGAAAATTAAAAAGTTTAGATTCAGTTTTATGTTGGGATAATAATGGTGTTTTTCTCCTAAGATAATCAACAAAATAAAAGAACATCTAAAAACAAAGTAAAATTATTTTATAAATTCTTATTATAAATAATAAAGTCTGTACTCATTATTTAAAAAAAACATTAAGGAATCATGGGGAAAATCTTTACAAAATACTTAAAATAAATTATTTGGAGTTAAACATTATGGCTTTTAACTCAAATTAAAATTTAATTTTCATAGAAGATTTTCTTATAAAAATCAGAAAAAAAATACTTCGGCAATGTTCACTACGTAGATAATTCTTTGCATTCCATTGCTTGATTTATCTTTTTAATTAAATGATTCATGTAAATTAAGTTAATGTAAAAGTATTTTTAGTAAACTATTAGGTTTTTGATTTCTAAAAACATGCTGTTGTTAAATTCAATTTACATGAATTATATAATCGATGAATATCATTGGCTATTTTAGAAAAAAAATACATCACTCCATGAGTGTCACAAATGAAATCCTTTTATACTTAAAATATGGCCCCCTAATAACTTTAAAAGTTATCATATAGGAAAAAGTATTGTGTATGTGTTTAAGCTCTTTTACTATTTACGTATCATTACCTTTAACATTAAAAATTTTATATAGAATAGTAAGTAGTCATAATTTTTTTTTTTTTTTTTTTGCAATGGAAAGTTAAAAAATTTACTTAGTGATGACATGAAAAAGTAAATTTTTTATTCATAATAGAGAAATTAAAAATGGCTAGAGTCATTTTTGTGGAAACATCATAGTTAAGTGAATCCATTAATTTTTTTTCTATACTTTATTTCCACACACACATAGATTCTACTTTCTACATCTTATGAGGTATTTATTAGAAAAAAATTCCAATTTAAGAGTAATTTTCATTTAATGGAATATTAATGCATTTTTAGTAATTTCATTTTTCTTCAAAGGATATTCTTAAAAGATTTCGATAAAAAAAGTTATTAAATAAAAAAGAATATTTTCTTTTTTGATCAGAATACGTTATGAACTAATTTCGGAATCGTTAAATATGGCTTTATTTTTAATTATACCTAATTTAATAAATTACTCATTTTATCAAAGCAGCAAAGATAACTTCTTATAATTTAGTCAATAAATTAATTTTCAACAAAGTTAGTTTGAATATGTTTATTCTTTTCGATATATTTGAATATTTAAGATAAACTTTTTCAAATTTTATAGAATAAAGTTAGTTTCTTATTCTAAACAGCATGAAAATAAATTATTAGATAAATTTTAAAATTATAATCTGAAATCAAAATATCTCATTTATATTTCAAAATTCTTATTTGCATTAAATCTGATAAAATTCTATTTTTCTTTTTTGCTTCTTATAATATAAAATAATAAAAATGCGTTATTTTCTAATTAAACTAAATGTATTTTTGGTTATAATTGAAAATATTATTTGTGAAAAATTTATCTAAATATACGTTCTCTCAAAATATGAACAATTATATTTATTCATGGTTATCTTTTTAGGGTTTCATATACATTTGTACTTTAGCAGTAGTTTGTTTATCTCTAGAGGCAGATATGTGTACTATTAACTTTGAAATAATGGATTTTACATAATGTAATTTAAAAAATGTATAATAACGTAAATATTCTGGTATAGTATATCAAGCAATAAAAATGTTTATATTTTCTGGAAACATTATGTACTATTGAAAATATTTCTTCATTAAACATTTTGATAAATTTCATAAATTCACTTAGTGGACGTAAAGTGGCATTCATCAAAAAAATGATAAAATTGCACATAGGTTATTGTTTAAAATTATATAAAATTACACATAAATAATGTTCTTTCATTTGCATCCCCTTCAATTTTAAAATAGTCACATTGTTACAAACATTTGAAAATTTCACTTGCATAAAAATCATATATTTATGTTTGCATTGTTTTTATTCACTATGCACCAAATTAAGCTTTCCTTAATTTCATAATAAAAGCTACAAATTTTTATTAAAGAAAGATTTTCACATAAAATTGCTTAACCTTATAAATAAAACCTGTTATATTGGTACTAAATTGCTATATAGAACATATTAATAATTAATTTCGACAGATCTAAAATCTTTGTATTTCATTTTTATGGGTTGTAATACCTTTCATTTCATTGTTAATTGTATATTGTTTTGCAAAACTTCTTTTTTGGACTCAAAATATTGTAGTCAATCTCATAAAGTTATTTTTAGCAATTTGCAAAATTCAAAGAATTGTTGATTTATGCAAAAATTTTATTGGATTAATAGCAAAACCTTCCTCAAAGGCAACTGAAACTACTAGTAAACCAACAGGAATGAATGAATGTTTAGCATGTAATGTGAAAAATATTTTTCGTACTGATTCATCTGATGAATTGAATTAACATGAGGAATTCAATCTATTGTTTAGCATTTAAAATGCAGCCTTTTATATCACATTTACTTTTTTAGTTAACGCAATACTATTTTGAGCAAAAATTTAACTAATTTTCATTTTTGCGAAAAACTAACTTGAATATAATTAAACTCGTTTATTTTCCTGAATTTGCTGTAATACAAGAAATATTTTGACAGATCGATTCAAATAACATTCGCAAATTCTCAATATTTCACTTTTTGTCTGAAACCATCCGTTTCTACAATGGCTACCATTGTAGAAACGGGGTGTATAAAGTGGGTGCATAAAGATGGAAGTAATCTAAAGCAAATCCTTATAGTGTTTTCATTACAATGCTTAGAGACCTAACTTATTGGGCACAATCATTTAAGAAAATTTCGTAACACTTTATATATGATGAGGCTTTTTTGATATTTTCATGTGTGATTTTGGAACAATTAAAATAAAAATTTCCATGACTAGAATTTGATGTAACTGAATTTTTGCAACTAAATATATGAAAATATCAGAATTTTTACGGTTTTAATAAAAATGTGCTGAATAATGTAAAATAATGAAGAAATGATTTATTAAAAAAAAATTTTCTTCATTTTTTTTGTAAAATAAGAGTCATATATAATTTTAAACTTTTTGAAAAAATATTAATTTATGATGCACAAATTTTCACAATCTGGCAAATAAAATTCAATTAACTTTTTCCTTCAAATTTCCATACAGAAATGCTTAGTTCTGTGAAAACAGCATGCATAAAATATAAAGTTAAAGGCAAAGTTGAAATATCTAAATAAATATGGACAGTTAAAACACATTATTTTAAATGATGTCATTGATTCGAAAGAAATTCTTTTTTAAATAAAACCAACATCTTTATCTTAAAAAGTAAACTAATGATTAAAATGCTTCAAAATATTGTTCATTCATAATAAAATCTATTTTTCTAAAAGGAATCTTTTCAAAATTTTCATTTTAGAAAATTGTAAAACAATGTAAATTAAATTTACTATTTACACGAACATGTATATTTTAAATTACAAAATAACAAATGACACTGGAATATAGCCTGTTTTAATTAAGTATCTGATATCGTAAGAATTTACTAAAAAAAAGGGTTTTCTTCTTAAAAGAAAAAAGGTATTTTACATTGATAACTCTACAAGTTCAAAATTTAGGCCAAATATTAAAAGATTCGTGCCATTATAGTACCCTTCGAAGAAACATTTTCTACTAGTAGAGTTCTCCAACTTCAAAAAATAATATAATTTATCAGTCTTTGCCTGTATAAATATTGTTAATATTGTGTTTGTAGGAAATATGTGAATTAATAGAGTTAGAGAACCTTAAGAGACAAAAAGAGATTAATTTTATTGTAATCAATTTTACAAACATATTCCGACATTTACTGTATGTCCCAGTGTGCAAAAGGTGTGCAATTAAAATTAATAATTGAATTATAATTATAACTCTTCACTTAATTTGTGGATATTATGGTAAATGTATGTGATTTTTTAATTTAAATAACTATTGAAATAGAGTTTAATTAAATGGAATTATACTTAATATAGAATACGTTTTTAACAATATCAATGACGCAAATAGCAACATTCTGTTATAGAGGAATACCTGAAACAAAAGAAACTTTTTATAAATTTATATTTTTACATTGCCAGCTTTACAGTTACATTTTTCTAGTTCCGTGATAATATTTTCTCTAAATTAAGATAAAACTTCTGCAATGTTTATTTTCAACTTAAAATTACAGTTGCATTTAATTTGTAATTTAAAAGTTTCTAATATTGAAAACCAAAACATCCATACTATTTTCACTACATTATTTGTTCAATATTATTATTAGTTAAAGACAAATAATTAATAAAACTTATTAAACTTACACAGTTTCAAATGTTATTTGTTATTTTGTTTGCAACAAATATTTGATTTCACAAATTATTACTTTGTTATCCTTAAAATATTTTGACTAGTAAAAAATATTATATCATAAACATAAGGTCTCAACCTCGAGCTTATATGTCAAATTTCATTTGCTCGAATAGGCTTAAAATAAATATCAAAACAAGTTTGAACAAAAGTAGATTATTTTGGATCAAATTATAACTACACAAAACGAAGAAAATCCTTCTGGATTCAGAGTTTTAATTTTTGCAAATGAAATTCCTAAATGTTTGCTTAGTAAGTTAGATGATGTTTTGAAACGACTAAATAAATATTTATGTTCTATACTTTCCTCGATGGGTCTTCTAAGTTTGCCGTGTTTCTGAAATTTTAATCGATAATAATTAATTCCTCGAGATGAAGTCGAAGTTCTTATCAGGATCTCATTTTTGTGTCCATATTTCATCGTGTGATAATTCTCAGGAGAAAATTAACATAATGTTATTAATTATAGAGCGGAATTATGTTTTGCGGGAAGAAATTAGGATTAATTAAAGTTGTTCTTTTAAACATTTCAGAAATATTGTTATAAAGATAAAATCATTCGTTTAGAAAGTACTCTTCAAATTCTAATCCTTTCAACTTAATTAAAGAAAAAGTTGGAAAGAGGTAAATACTGAAAAATGTTTGAAATAACAACCTTCCTTTTGGCAACTTCTGAGATTTAGTGTTCTTGATGAAAATATTCATAGCTGAATATTCACTAAGTTATCCTCAAACATTAATATGGAAAGAAGTTTTCTTAGTGTAAATGTCATTTGCCTAGAAGAATATCAACAATTCTGGTATTTTGCTACAGTTCCTTTAGTCCAATTATTTTTATACATTGATTATAAGCATTTGCAATATAATTACTAAGAATTAAAGTTACAGTTATAAAACAAAGTGTAATATAATGATATTAAGAGCAAATTATTTTCTTTCTGGTTCATAATATGGCTGAATATATTATTTAGTTTATCAATAAATACTATTCAACATTCTATCTTATTTAGAATAACGCATTGTAGCATATTATTAATTTCAATAAAATTATGTAACAAGCTGTGAAAGGTTAAGTATCATATCACAAATAAAATATTATGTTTTATAAACCAACTGTACTTCTCAATCAACAGACTTTTTAGTTATTAACTTTTCGAAGTTGATATTAATTTATTATGACTAAACTTTCTCTGTATATGCCGCTAGTATTTTTTATAATACATCCCAGATAATTGGTTTTATGTATATTGTATATTTTTATGAATTTTTAGTATACCATAATTATAAAAAATTCTAAATGTAGACTGATACTTGTTAAATATCTATTTAAGTTAAAAAAAACTACTTCATCTTAAATAATTTCTCATTGTTAATGTTTTAGACATTTCATGTTGTATGGATATTATTCTTTCCGGATTTAAAAATTGTTTTAATTCCTATGCATCACTATTTACTTTAACTTAGGGGAAATTCTTTCTTTGAATTTCTCATTCTGAAGCAATTAAAATTATTTGAATAATTTAACGTTTATATTAATTCTTAGTCAAATAATTGGAGCCACATTGCTTTGATATAGATAAAACAATAATCTAAATGATTATTTTTCATTCAATTCCCTGCAAATTGTTAAGTGGAAAATGTAATTTATGATATAATTAACTATCTTCATTTACCGAAATATTTGACGTCAGCAGAATTAACGGATTATTGCATATATCCTAATACAAATGCTCTAATTATGATAGGAATAGATGAGTAATCATTTATAATACATAATTCATGTTTTAACCCTCAGGCCTATTGAGAATAGTTAATACTTCCATGTAACAGTTAATAATCAATTATTGCCTCATTTCCTCTTGAGTTTATTGCGGTGTAAGTGGTTATAAATATTTTAGCAGAAAATCTAGGAGTAAATATTAAGAACACAAGAAAAACTAATGATATATTATATTGAAATTTTCAATATTGGTAAAAGAAAATCCTGTTTTTACTGTATTAAAATAATACAACTGATCAATTATTTTAATTAATGTTATTATACAAAAGACTATTCAAAATAATGGGGACTATATAAGAATAAAAATCGTCATAATAAAAACTACTATTTCTAATTCTAATTTTAAAGGCAAAATTTAACTTCAAATTATAACGAAGGTATTTATTACCAATTTTATAAAAACTACACTTACCATCAAAATAAATTTTATTTGTCAATGAATTTATTTTTGCAAAAATATTTTCATAGATTTATGTTTAAAATTTATAAACAGTACTTTTGTGAAAATGGTTTTGCAAAATTGTATACATAAAATGAAATTTACTTTACATTATGTATACAATATATTATAACTAATATTCTAACTAATATTCATTAGAGCAAAATAGTTTACTCTATATTTGAAGAAAACATTAATAAAAACTTCAGCAAATTAATGACAGAATTTTTTCTTTTAAATTATCCTTTCAAATATTTTTGTTGTTTCTTTGTAAAATAAGATAAATAAAATTAAATAAAAAGTATTGATTTTATTATAGATTAGGTTTTATTTAATTTTCTCAATAATGATCATAAACATATTTATTAAAAAATTAGGATTTATGAATGGTTATTTTAAAAAAGGATATTCATTTGTTAATAATATAAAAAAACTAACATAAAATATTTATGAATATTGCATTTGAGTATTTGATAAAAAAAAAGTAATCAAAATGTATTTCCCATTTGAAAAGAATTAAATTCTCCTTTTTTTTTAAAAAAAAATTGAGATACACAAATATATTACACAGCAAATGTATAAAGTAATTTGCTTATTACAGTGCAATAAATATGAGTTATGAAGTACATATATTAAAATAATTTCAAATAACATATGATTTAACATATCCACAATTTTTAATTAACTTTTTTATTTCATGTGTAGAATGGTATCTCTTGAGTTATGATTAAAAGTAAATTCCCACTGTGAATTTTTTAAAAATGCATATGCCATATTTTTTTATTTTTAAATAAAACGTTATAGCAATTTATTGATATTTGAACACAAATTATTTAAGATTTTAACAAAAATAAATATTTACATTTTATTCAAATTTCTCATACGTGATAAAATAAACTTCTAATAATTTTTTATATTGACCTTTATTGATTTGTAAAAACGCAATGTAATAATAAAATAATAGATACAATTTATTACAAATATATAATTTACGAGTATTTGTATTCATATGAGTATTTGTTTACATAATGTTTAATAATGTTACATAAGATAAATAATAACATTAAATCTATAGTTTGTGTATTCAACTTTCATTATCTAAACTAAATAATAATTATCAATGTAACATTACTTCCCTCATGTAAACCTTTCATTTACCATTGCTATATACACCAGTTTAATGTTTATTAACTTTGCGATTTATTTCCGCATCTTTATTGCACACAAATAAATCCCAAAACATATGCTCTTGACATTCTAATTACTGAATAATCCCAGATTTTTCGGCCAACGAAGTCCTAATGGATGAATTAATTAAAGACGGTTTGTTTTTGTTCAAATTTGACATCACTGGTGGGACATTATTGACTTAATCAAATAAGATTCTGCAATACTTTGTTCTTTATTTATTCGGCTTTAGCTAACAACAATTCATGAATACAAAGAAATTTGTGTAAAGAACTGTAATGATAAAAAATATTTTTTTAACAGTCACACATATGATCAACTTTAATAAATCTGTTGCCGTACTATTAAAATCATATGTAATGCTGTAGTTAATTTATAAAGTTCATTTTGTTTTAGTAAAGTAACGATTTTATGTATTAAAAATATGTTAAGTGTATCATACACAACTAAAATTATTATTTAAGATAAACGAATTCGAAATTTAAAATTAGAATTATTTTTCGTATAGTAAGAGCCTGGTGCTACATTTATTATATAGTGTAAATTATATACAATCTCTTTATAGATATAATGAAATATTTGATAACTCAAGATTAAATTTTACTGTAATATAAAGTACAATTTTAATATGGTTACAAATATTATTGCTTATTAAAATAATTTTAATGTAAATAATACTTACTTCAGATAAAACAGAAAAGTGTCAATTATATATTTTATAAGAAAATAAAATTATTCTTCACATTATTTATAATATATAATTAATGAGAATAGATTGTGTCTAAAATATTTTAATTTATCTCCTTTTACACTGTAATATTATCATACGTTTTGTACTTAACATGTTTAATTAAAATTTCAAAAATTCAGAAGCATTTTAATGCGTTATTTTTTCAACATGACAATGTATGCCTTCATATTAATTTCAATAATTTATAAAATTGATATAAAAATTTTTCTCAATTTGCAGAATTCGATATTTACACAAATGATCATTTTAGTTTGAAGTATACTTTTGTGTCTAAGCATAGAAAAATGTTCTGAAAAACTGAAATGACACTTGTAACGTTTTTTTTAAGACTGTTCAGAATATAAACTCATATTTTATATATGATCTTAGAACACTTTTACATTTGCTTAGATTAATAAATTGGATGTTTTGCCCATATAGTTATAATTTTACAGAGAATAAAACTGAGTTTATTGTGAATATCACTGGAGAGAATTTTATAAATAAATGGATGTTTAATGGCAAATAATTAATTAAATAGAAATTTCTTGCAAAATTCTTAAAAACGTAATGACAAATCACTCACAACTGCTAAAAAATTTTATACAATACAAAACAAAGCTAATCGTTTTTGTTTTTCATTGGACAAGTATTTTAATATTCGATACAGTATCAATATTATGTGCAATGTGAAAAAGAGAGATATTGTATTTCGTTTTAACTTCTTTTTAATTCTTATTTTGAAGCTTACATACTTTTACAGTTTTTGAATTTAATTGGGATGTGTTTTTGAGTAATACTTTTTTTCCCTTGACTCGCCAGAGTTTACAGAATTGCTTTTATGTTTCTACTCATTAAAAGGAATTGTCCCTCACATCCTTTGCATACAAGGATGTGAAGACCACGTAAGTTGTGAGAAGAAATTAAGTTTCGTAATTAAATAAACTGCTTTTCCTTTTGTCTTTGTCTATTTGGCGCTCTGGAATCAGCAGAATTAAATCAATTAGGATTGCGAAAAGTAAAATACGTCAGTAGTTAGAATTATTCTTTTCCATATAACTTGCTTACACATTATTTTTTGAAGACTGGAATGTGAAAGCAATGATGATATAAAAAAATATTTTTATAACAAAAATTAAAGAAAAGCCAAACCTATTAGGTTTGATATTTTATTGTGAATTAAATTGGAAGAAAAACAAATTGACGCAACAATGCAAGAAAACCAAACTTACTGAAGTATAAGTAAATTGTATATACCTTACGTTGTTAGTAGAATTATTTGGACACAGTTTAATATAATTATATAAACTGATGATATTTATTTGCATAAATGTTTATTAGTTTTAAAATTATTTCAATAATTTTCAACAACCAAATTTAAGTAACTAGTTTTTTAATAAAATTATCAATTCTAATAAGCAACTTATACTGAAAGCAAATTGTCACTTTAACCGAAATGGATTTTATTACGAAATGGATTAAATCACAATCTGTGCTTATTTTTCAACATAAAATAATATATATTTAATATTATGTAAATATAATTTTTGTTTATTTGAATATTCCTGTATGGCTGGTTGGCACATATATCCGTCATGTATGTTTTTTAAATAAATTTCTCTAAAAATTATTTATTATTATATTTATTTATTTTATCATGGATTTTCAGAGTAAACAGTAAAATCACCTTAACTATTTAAATAAATACAATTTGGAACATATTCAAGTTTTGCCTGCATTAATATTATCATCACTATGTTAAAATTATCAATTGATATTTAGGGCTCTAATGACATACATGCCATTTGTTAAGTAAAAATATATTCATTGTATATTAAAAATAGATAGAATTAATTCATGATTTGTTGCGCTATTTCATAAAAGTTAAACTGATTATTTGTTCATATTTTCACAAATATTGATTTAAATGATTTTCTAATTTTCTCTTGTAGATTACATCCTTGAATTTTATTGGATGATGGTTTTAGAGAAACTTTTGATTGTTAAATTTCAGATAATCCTTTAGTTAATTTATTAGTGGATGAATAATTTTTTATGCGTTGTAAATAATATTTCTACGAAATTTAATTTTCGAAAGTGATTCATAATACATTAACAATGCATTAAAAGGAATATTATCATGCATAGAACTACATCACTATTTTATATTTTCATGTGAAGGTTTTATACTGTAAATACAACATCCATCATATTCTTCACCAAACATTCGCAGAACTTTTGTTTTGAAACTGTCTGTGCTGTTGGAAAGTTGTAAACACAGTTGAACTTTTATCGAAAGTTCATATAACATAAATATTAAAATTTTCAGATTTAGTTTCCTTATTTCAAATAAATTTTTATAAGAATGAGTTTAAATAATTCGAATAAAATCTCTTAAATTACCTCCTCCTATTATTATATTCTTAACATAAAATTTAATTTTTGAAATTGAATATATTGTATCCCTTGTGGCTTTTGTTTGTTGCTTAATGATCACTTTTTACACACGAAGGCTAATTAGATCGGGACCTACGGTTTAAAGTGGATTCCGATCAACTACAAACATCCATGCCCAAGGTGGGGTTCGAACCCACGAACTGTTGAACTGAAGAAAGGAGCGCAAACCATTCTGCTGCCAGCTCGGCAAACCCTTTCTGGAAATAGAGTTTGAAAATACTGGAGTTTCAAATGTTAACTCAAGTTTGATAATATATTTTTCTGTAATATTAAATATCTCATTTCAAGACTAAATGTTCTTTAAAGAAGATTACTTAAAAAGCGTTGTAATCACGTGTTTTCCCTCAGATTCTTTCAAACAAAAATATTGAGCATTTGATTGCTCACTTTCTAAAAATTCCTTGATTACCATCTTTTTGATGTTTCCTATGTCTTGAATTTATAAAGTTTGTTATATTGAAGAGTTAACATGGGAAATTACGAGGCATCGATTTTTTTTGTTTATTTGTTTGTTTAAATTTGAAATACAAATGACTGCTTACAAACATTTTCAATTGAAATTGATTTCTTATATAAAGAGAAGTAGTTAGAATGTATTTTAGGGCATTTTCCTGTTGTAAATGTATAATATTCTATTTCATTAATGCGTAACATATTCAAAAATGTATACAACAACCGTTATTGAGAATTTTTGCTACAGTATAATGGTTTGGATACAGCATACTGAATTTCTCTATGCAAAACTTTTTATTACATTTGTACTATAAAATTACCTCTATAATGTCCAGAACATCACACATAATTTCCTATTCCCTATTCTCAAATACTTCATATGTAAACTATACATACATCAAATAGTAGAAAAATGTAAAAAGTAATGTTGAATATTCAATATTCTTAATTATTTGAGTTTTCATCTCTTGTTCAATTTAGCATTAATTATTAACCATATCATATTTGAATTTTCTGTTTGCTGATCTCAACATGTTTTACTGCCTAATTTTCTTAAGTCTTCATTCACTTTCAATATGGAATGTTTTAAATGTTACAGAAAATGTTAAGTTTATAAAATATGTATAAATACTTGCACGGTTTTATTAAAAAAACGTTAATTTTATTTCCAAAATGCAATTATTCTGCTATTTATTTTAAAAAACAACTGTTAGTTATGTATTTTTAAGATCTTGACTTAATTTTTCTAGGTCATGTGTATTAAGTTATCGATAATATAATTTAAATTCCATTTTAAATTTCAATTCCACTCAAAGTTTATTAATGAATTTCTATGTGAAAAAATATGATATATGATAATTTTATATCATATTTTTTGATATAAAATTATCATATATCATTTTAAATAAATATATGATAATTTTTATCAGATAATTATTTTAATAAGTTTTAAAATGAAAAGTTTTTAAATTTAATATTCTGTACACTTAATATTTTGAAATATTATTTATATTGAAATGTGAAATACCGATGCCATTTAGAAGAGACTCCGAAAGAAATAACATTTTCTGTTAAACTTTAGACTATTCAATTGAAATAGCATTTTCTAACATTGCTTTTAACACATTTATTAAAATGATATAAGGAAATTATGTATGCATATTTTTATGTATAATTTATCTATCTATACTCACAAAAAGTATATTAATATTATATTTTAGATGCAACAGTGTATTTAAATACATATTTTGCACACAGCATCTAAAATTTCATAACATAAGCCAATGAAACTTATTCTTTTACAAATTGCTTTAGTTCTTAAAATTTATTCAACTACTGTGAAATTAAGCATTGCACTTGTAGGTAAATTGTATTTCAATAATTATTTTGATTAAAATATTCTGTTTAGCAAATGATAAATTTTTATTGATTAATTCCTACATGTTCTTATTTTAGCAGCTTAGAATCAATTAATTAGAAAAAAAAATCCTTTAAATGAGTATGTAAATGAGTAATAAAAATTTTATAGTATTTAATGTACATAAATTACAATTATTTTCTAAATTTAGAAAGTCAGAAATTTAATTTTTGTTGTTACAAAATTTATTTTTCGGCCAGGAAAAAGTTTCTGAATATTCTTGTAAAATACTCTTTACGTGTTCATGAACATAGATTACATACGAAAAGTTTATTTTTAGAAATTTAACATGTAATTAGATTTCTAAAATTAAAATATATGATTAATGATGTCAGCAAATTAAAAATTAATAATTATATTTATTATTTTTTTTCCTTTATTTCTCTTTTGTTTCAGTTTCCTTGGAAATGTAACTGGTTGCAAAATCAACTTTCATTATTGTATTAATTGTGCTGAATATTATGAACATAATAAAAATGAATGAAGTAAGTTCAAATGTTTCCTTCTTATATATAAATACAAAATCAATAACGATAGTTATCTTATTTTAAAGATGATAATAGTCTTCCTAATACCTATCACTAATACTAGTAAATTACATGTTGAAATATCTTTAGTGTCAAATACATATTAATGTAAAACAAAAACATTTTAAAACCATTGCATGTGAAAAAGCTAATAAATTAAACCATTTTAATAGTTTTGTATTTTTGAACATTTTACATTTATTTATCAATTAACAGCCACTTATAATCTGGGCACCATTAGATAAAATCCTCCCCAGTACATTTTAAAAATAATTATTGGTTTTATGTACTGCAGCAATATTGATTGCAGTAGACTTATAAATATTCTTATACCATAAATATTTCATGTCACATATTGAAAATTTGCTTTTTAAATAAAGCTACATTTAATAAAATAGTTTTTTTAAGTCAAATACCATGAATCTAGAATAGGATTGTGAATATTTCATACTTGAATTTATTGGATAAAAATATACTTTAGATAGCTCAAAAATGGTTTGACAGCTATTCTTCCATAAATGCGTTTTTAAAATTTTTTATTCAATACAATTCATGCTACATTGTCATTTAGAATTGAATTTATATATTTAATATTCTCTTGAGAAATATATTTACTTTATAATTTATTACTGTAATTAAATAAGATTAAAAAAATTGATATCAAAATTAAAAGCCTCATTCATCTCAAATTTAGCGTTACAATTCTAAATAGACAAATACAAATGTTTTGCTTTCATAATTGTAAGCATAATTAAATTCAACCAATAATATAAAAGACTTAATGTTTAATCAATTAAACCTCTCGCAAATAGTAGATTCATAATTGTAAATCCACCGTTGATTTTATAACATTAAATAATATTTTTTGGCTTCCAGCCTAGAATACAAATTTTTAAACAGGTACAAGCAGTTGCGAAAATTAACACTTTTACTTAGGTTATCAAAACCAAACCGATCTTTTTAACAATGTAACACTAATTAATTAGCCGCCAATTTTAAATTATTAATGTTCCCTGCACACATTGAAAATTTCAGCTCTTACACTGACTAATCAACTTTGCAAATACTTTGTGTGCAAAATAGTACAAGAATTTTCACTTGATTCACGATGAAACAATGATATGAAAGATTGATATTTCCATGCGAACATTTATTATTGAGTAGATCATCTCTAAATGTTATAGTATTTGTTTTAATACCTAATAAAAACTAATGTGGAATAGTTGGTTATTGTTTCTTTTATATGTTGGTGATATGTGATTGCGCTCTTTTCCTGATTGTCAAAGATTTCTCTTAATGAAAATTTCCTAAGCATTCTAAATATTTTAATAATTAAAAGTAACTCCTTAGAATCACAAAATAGATATACAGATATATTTTATATATTTCATTATTTCAAATATTTTATATATTTTGGAATTAATTTTAAATATGATTGATTACTCTTACCTAAATTATACTGCATTAATTAATATTTCATTCAGAATGAAAAATTATATTTTGTATTTTTGACTGATTCATGAAATTTAGTATAATAATAAAAACAGGCCTTAAAATAAGAATATATTAATTTTTGATTACGTCATAGTTCAATCAAAGATATTCAGTTCCATCGTACCTAATTTTTTTAGAAATTTCCATTTTATTAAAGTTTAATTTTTAAAAATTATTCTGGAATTTTTTGCTTTCGAATAACCAAAAATCTAGAGTTTTGTCCTAAATGCATGTTTTGCTTTCTTTAGGCTGAAAAATATTATTTTAAATTATTCATTACTAGACTGATTGTCCCTATGTTTAACATGAGACATATTCCACAACAAATAAAAATGAATTTTCCTTAGTTTAGTTGGTTAACAAAAAAATTTGATTACAAATTAAAGGTATTATTTATTTTCATTTGCATCATTTACACAAATAGTAATTTTGTAGTAATAAGTTAGTTTGAATTCTCATATATTACTGTAATTCATTTTAGAGCAACTGTGTCTCCTAATGGATTAAATTTGGTTCTAGACATCTCAAGGGTTGTAAAATGTCCTAATCATCCCCCTATTTTAAGAATTCAAATTTTTGTGTCTTTTTGATCGGATTTTAGAAAATGAGGAGTGCACCGACCCCAACCATAAGATCTTAAATAATAATACATCAAAATGTTTGCAATAGTCTCTTCTTGAGAATTCATTTTATTATAGATTTATCAAACTAAAATAGTTGAAAGAATTATCTTACCCTTGGTTCTATTTATTTTATACATGCTTCAATTCCCTTATATTGCTTTTAGTGAGATTCTAGATATTATTTCATTTAATATTTTATCGATCATAATAAACAATATTTTGCGCATCATGAACAACATTTAAGCTGTTGAAAACAGAGATCTGATAACTCATTTCATTTATATATTTATAAGTATCTACAGGATAAATGTGTTGAATGACATTGCATTTTTATATATAAATTGCGCATACATATGAAAATGGGTAAGCAATTCATTTATTTTATATTTTTTTATTCTACATCGCGCGTATTCAGAGAATAAAAATAATCTAGAAGACAGTGATTCAAGATTGGCTTCATTCCTTATTTATCATAACAAAAATAGAATAAAACACTTTTATTTCCCCTCCCAGATTGTTCAATATTTTCCGATGTCAAATAAATATTTTGCTTTTTGTAGGCGTTTCCAACTTATATTCCATATTGTATAGGTCCTATGTTATTTGTTGGAACGTGACTTCTTATTGAAGAAATTGAGTTATTTACTCTCATGCAAAAGACAAATACAGGTAAAAGCGGGGAAATCGCTGATTTCAGCAGATCACTCCATTTGGAGTTGACTATTCTTTGAAACAGACATGTAAATATGGGATTGAAGAAAAATTGCTCCCCTGTATTTTTAAAGTATTATTCAATTGATTTTATCGTATCTCATCATACAAATTTCATCTAGTAAAAAGCAGGTGGATTCTTATATGACTTCATATCATTTTTATAGCTGCGTAGTAAGCTATTTGAACTTTATTCATATCAGTTACAGTTAGTAATTTTTTTAAAAAAGTTATTTAGTATAAAAGAAATTGTTTGTAGTTAACTTGTTACAATAGATTGGTTTTTTAAAAATTCTATATCATCTGTGCCAGTTTATTAATAATAAAAGATTCTTTTTTTGTTTTCCAAATTTGGAAAAAAATAATGTATGGGTTACAAATCTGTACATTTTCTTTTTGTGTTTTAGTTAATTTTCGACGGAATATTTTTAAAAATCTACATAATATTTTTATTCCAAATTTTTATTTCTTGTTTAAATGTCTTTTAACATAACTTATTATATTTTTTTGGAAAAGAATTGCAGTTGATGAAAACAATTTTTTTACGTTCTAGTTTTGTATGCATACCTGCTACAAAAACTGAGCATATATTTAGTAAATAGTTCATTAAATAATATTATTTTATAAACTGTTTCATAAGTATATAAATATCAAGCAATGGATTCATATGCATGATAACTTAATATTTGTTTATGAAATAAATGAATATAAATATATTATTTTAGGAAATTTATATATGAAAGTTAGAAAAAAAAACAAAGAGTGTTTTTTGTAAGTACTATCCCTTATCTTTGCAATTTTTCAGAAAAAAATGTATATAAACTTTGTAACGAAGAGATACTTAATTCTCTCTCTCTCTCTCTCTCTCTCTCTCTCTCTCTACATATTTTTATATAGTTTAATTTTTTAATAAATATATAAGTAAGTGATTTATGTAATTGAATTTGAAGTATTTTTTAAGAAATTACAACTTTTTTTAAATATTAATATATAATCAAAAAGAATATAATTTTAAAAATTAAATTCTATTTAATTTTTTACAAATGGATTTCTTATTCTTATAACATAAAAATTTAGTTTCATTAGTGTAAGAAAACATTTCGTTGTGGGTAATTAAAACAAATTGAAAACAAATTAATAATTAAATGATTATAATTAGTTAATTTGACCAAATTATATCACTTAAAAGCAATAAGTTTTACAACTTTTTTCCATACGTAAAATAAGATTTATAAGCATAATTTAATCAAAGTTATTTTGTTTAAATAATTTTCTTAATAATGTGCTTAATGTAGGTTATAAGCATATATTATACAGTTTCCTTGTACTGCGTGTAGGAAAAATATCTGAAATATATTGAATATAATCTAGTGGAATTCTACAATATGGATATTAATCAATATACTTTTAAGTTGAATTAATCGAATTTCTTTCTTCATA
This sequence comes from Latrodectus elegans, assembly GCA_030067965.1. Classification (NCBI taxonomy): domain Eukaryota; kingdom Metazoa; phylum Arthropoda; class Arachnida; order Araneae; family Theridiidae; genus Latrodectus; species Latrodectus elegans. Next base: position 33,725,839 of record CM057813.1, read on the forward strand.
AACATCATTTTCATGATTTCTTAATATTTCTCAAACTGAAAAATAGGGAAATCTGTGTTATTGTCATAATTTTTCAAAATGTTCGCTGCTTTATAATTTCAATATTGTATTCAAAACTTTATAAGCATTTTGAAAAAATCTGCAACCAAAAATACGCAGATATTTCAGAATTCAACTTTATTTTATCAAAAGGAATGGTTATTTATCCGTATAATGTTTCATAAAATAAATTAAGATTTCACTAAAATCTCCAACTTATTCCTGAAATACAATTTCAGATATGAATGTGAAAAACTTTTCTTATTCAAGTACTAAATTTTAGTTTATTATCTCCTCAGATAAAATGTCTTCATGTTGTTAAAGTTTATTCCTTTAATTTAACTCGACAAATTATTAGCAGTCCGTAAACTGAAAATAGTTATTATTTTTATAATGATTGAAATTTTTAATGATAAAATGAGCAAGAGCAGAACGGAAATATTGAATGAATAAATATAAAAAAACACATTTCAATATAAACTTCTTTATTATATGTTAGTGAAAGAATTTACAACATGCTTGAACAACTTTGTAATTTTATTCTTAAATTTTCACTTTAATGTTATAAATGTGATGTCAAAATTAGTTAGGTTATAGTAATCTGTTTTCTGTTACTTGTGATTGGTTACATAATCTTCTTTATAAAACCATCCTGTACATAATATTAACTGTGATTAATTCACTAAATCTATAATATTTATATCTGAACTAGTGTATTTTCTTTGAAAAGTTTCTCATCAAAATAAATATTAAACTTTACTAATGATTAGAATACCTAGGTTCTTTCAAAACAATATATCTTTTTCTATTGTAACGAAAGAAACATACATTTTCTGGAGACAAATAATATTCCATTCAAATATATTCAAGACTACAGTTTGTTAACATTTTTTATTTATGGAAAAGCAAATGATGCATTAGTATTAAATTTTGAGTCAATATCATATAATTGAATTTGATTATTAACATTTATCGCTTTTATGAAAGCAAATGAAATATTCCGCTTATAAATAGGATGAATTAGTCTTGTTTAAAATCTAAAATACAGATAAGTAAAAACATATTGAATAAAATTTATTTTCAAAATTAATTAAAGTTTGAATGAATTGAGGCATTTGCGAAATTCAAAATTCCAGTACTAAATTTAAATTTCCATAGATTTACTTCCTGGCAATTATACTATTGCAGTAAAAAAGAGTAAATTTGATTTTTTGATAACATTGTATGAATTTATTTGTTCCTGAGCCATAAAATGTAAAAAAGCATATTCATGACAAATTTAAAGAATACTCAAAAGTGAAACACACTAAGCTCGAAACTTCCTGTTGACAACCTACAAGTTTAAAACCGGAATTTAATACCATTTTCATATGCTAAAACATACATAAATGCTTATTTTCTAAATAGCGTTTGGTAAAATAATATTCAGTACTTTCTTGCCAAGTTAGAAAAGTTCCTTTGTTAGAAATTTAAGTAGTATTTTGCAATGGTAATTTAACAATTTTATGTGGATAGAAGTTTTAAAAATGAAATTTTCGTATATTTTGAATAATCTGGAGTCATAAATATGAATTTTATGCATTCTGATACATTCGTATGTGGATTTGCATTTTTCACTAATATTAAACATACACCAATGTAGGTTGAAAAATGTGTTTTATGTCTTATATTAGTGTATGTATAACGCCTTTGATGCTCTATTTCTAATTATTCTTTAGTATTTAAGGATATATACAGCATATTCAGTTTAATATTATAAAAATATGTTATACGTATAAGGTGTAACACATAGCTAGGTTTTAGTAAAAGATAATGCCATTAATATTTAACTATTTTACAATTTCAATAAATGTGTGCACAAATGATACAAATGAATATTGTTTTAAAAGTGTCATACAATTTAATTGATTATAAATTCAAATAGTTAAATGTAAAACAAATTGTAATAATTCAGTTTTATCTTTCAATTTATCCGTTTTGAAAGAAGAGTGGGCCCGCTGATCTGACTTTGAATATTTTCTGTACTTTGAAGGATTGTTGTAAAAAATAATAAAATATCATACATATTTTCTTATTTAATATAGTTGGTCAGTATTAACAACTGAATAGTACAGAAATTATGCATCATAAATGCGGCTGGCAAAAGAAAGTTCAGTTTGTCACACATATAAATTTAAAAATTTAATTCATGTTAGTATTTAATACATGTTCAGATTTTTTTTTATCTTAACATGTATTTAAATTCATGGGTACTTATACTATTAATTTATTAATAGTACTAGTAAATTATTTACATTATTAATGCATACTTCACCAGCAGATATACTGAGGGATATACATATAGTTTAAAAAATGTAGATTGATAAAATGTACAAAGTTGATTCTTAATTTAGAAATCTCATTTCTCTAAACACGTTTGTTTTACGATTCAGTGGTAGTTAACATAAGAGATAATTAAAAATAAACCAATGATTGAACGTGAGTTTAAAACTACGAGAAAATTAAAAATTTACATAAGGCGTAATATTAGACCTTTATGTATTCTCTGATTTTCAATTAGATGTATTGTTTTGATGGAAAATAAAGAATGTGAATTTAGCTCTCAACTTTTTATTTGAAGGATAAATGTATGTGCTAAATTCGTGTGAAAGAGAGAAATGCTTAGAAACAGCTGTCGAAAACTAATCATCGAAAAATTACGACCTATCAAGACAGAGATTTATTGATCCATGTAATTGGTGTTTGTATTGTCGAAATACATTTTTAGTCGAACAGAAAATCGGTTGTTCTAAATGGATCACATAGAATGAGGTGGAGACTGTTAAATTTCTTAGACAACTAACTACTGACATTACATTTATGTTGTCATCTTTAGATTTTCATATCGATTCCATTTCATGTAATAGATTATCTGGAACTTGTATTAATTTCAATTACATTAAAACATAGATGTGCATTCTTTAAAAATTATGTAAATCCAATATCTATCAAAATTTTTCGCAACATAACTTTACTATTTATCAATAAAACATGTTTGGTCAATTTATTTTTACAAATTGTTTTCTTAATACGATTTCCTAGATATTATGTTATTTAATTGAGTTAAAAGTTACCATAAATATGTTGTACTTAATATTACCTTAAAACTGTAAATTGAATGTAATTTCTTTTATCGAAAAAAATGTTATTTTAAATATAAAAATATTTAGATCATCCAAATATATTAGCTAATAAATTATTTATTTCCTGTTAAATTAAAATGATAAAATTCTTGAGCGAAAATGTTCATTAACTATAGAACTCAATTTTCTCTACAGTTTACAATCTTAACAATTGTTAAAAAAAAACATGAAAGAGAGAGAGTGAGAGTAGAGAGATTCAATGCCACCTAAAATTATTAATATATGTCTAAAAGTGTTAAACTCTTTAAATAGTCAATCATGAACTTTTATTAAATTTCTTTAAAAGACATTGATTCCGCAATTAAAAATTCAGTGTTTGAGAGTAAAACATGTTTCTTAAATTATCTAGGCCTTACGTCTTTTTGAGTGTTCAGTAAAATATATTAATAACACTCACAGTGTTACATCAATGTTAGTCAACGTTAACCATTAACTCAACGTTAACCCTTTGGACATTATTTCAAATTAACCACGTTTCGAAAGTTAAAAATCTTAAGATCTCACATGGTATTTATGCAGTTACTGCAAAAAACGGCATAAAATTTTGTCATTTAATTTGAAGAAAGTTAGATTTTGTTAATCTTTTTTTTATTCTTCGAGAATATTTAATTAAAACTATTTAAAATGTTAATAATACAATAATCCATGTCTTTGCTTTTAATCAAGATTCTAGTATTCATTGTAAATAAAAAAAATTGAGCTCATCTAAACAGCCTTTTATTTTTTAACTATAAATGTTAGGTCAACATACTCTGTTTTCGTTTTCTGAAGTTAAACCAGAAAATATTTTTTGCACATTTTTCCGACTAATGCCAGCTATACATATTGTTTTAAATCGGAATTCAAATGGAGATTAATGTAAGCAAAATCACCTGAAGTGAAATCGAATTTCAGATAAAATATAATAAATAAATCTGATATATCGCTTATAAAATCAAATGTATCTCCAAAATGACAAAGAAAGCTAAAATACACATGCTACATCACATGGAACATCAACTTAAAATCAAAATAAATTTCTTCAGAGCAGCTGTCTATAGTATACTTTTGATACTGTATCCAATGAGTAAATTTGAAGCATACAAAATACATAGATCTTCGTCTAAAAAATATTACTTTATAATTAAAATTATTTATTAATCAATGATGATGATTTAAAGATTAAGAGAATTCATATACACTTTTAATATTAGATTTAATATTCCCTTTAAATATTTTCCTGCAAAGTTACAAATTAGTTATACAAAAAATATTCTAATTCCAAATAACATTTCGCGTAATATTATAGATATATCAGATAAAACGAACGCCTTTTGAAATTATTTAACCAAATAAAATCATTTACACAGTAAATTGAATTACATTTTTACATTTTTGATATATATATATATATATATATATATATATATATATATAAGAATTTTGATATTTATTATTGCATTTTTATTTATATATCAATAGTAATATTGAAAATATAAACATGGTAAACAGTATGCTGGAAATTTGTACTTTCACCTTTAGCAAATAACTATTCATCTTTACATTGAATATTAAAAATAAAATAATCTTGGACACTTTCTGTTTAATGGTAACTTTACAGGAGAACACTGTTTATATGGAATTAAAAACCATAAAAAAGTATCCATTAAACATATTGATAATGTCTATGCGCTTTATTTACTTTTAAGAGTTCCTTTTAAAAATTTTCATTATAGTCCCCAATACTGCATATAATGTTTTTCTTTTAAGACACACATAGAAACGCTTTAAGTATTTATTTAATAAACTAAATATGCAAAAGTGTCAAATTCAATGAATATTAGTGAAAAATGTATGTTTTACATACATCCAATATTTTTTACCCGATATCTTTAGCAAATATGCAGTTAAAATATATAACTTCAAATTGAATTAACTAACTTTTAAAATTTCATTTTTTGTAAAATGGGAAGACTCGATTTAAAAGTGAGCTGCCTTCAAAGTTAAATACCCAGAAGAAATATCAATGCAAATCTTAAGGGTTTTCAAGTTATGGAAAAAAATATATTTTCGAAAAATATTTCACTTGTTATTCACTTCAGTGATGAGAAAAAACCTATAATTCTGACTGTCTTTGGAGCGTGAAAATAAGTTATATTATTTTCTTCTATGAGATTCTTCGAATTATTAAAAGTTAAGAAAATTATTGAATGATATCAAATTTTATCATCAATGAAAATAAGATATTCGTTTTTTTTTTTTTTTTATCTTCATTGAAATGTCATTACTTTCTTACATTATGTGAAGAATATGATTTTTTCTGTCATTAAATATTATAATATTAAATACATTTTGAATTTATTTGAAATCATAAAAAAAGTTAGAAACTCAAACTTTTTAGGGGGTGAAATCATAAAACGTGGATAATCTTCTAAATAAGTTATTTTTCTCCTTCTGAGTATGTTTTTGTTAAAGATCAACCATAAAATTTAAATATTATGAATTTTAATTAATTTATTTATCATGTAGATATTAAATGAGATTAAGATCAAATTTTTCCTTCTAATTTAATTAATTTAATTTACCATTCAATTTAATATAACTATTATAATAACTTAACCAGCTTTATTGTATAATTATAATATTGAGCAATGAAATACTTAATTAAATTTATACAAAGCAAATAGCTTAGAGAAATAATGATAAACTTCTCTTTTCACATAATTTCCATTAAATTGTCTAAATAAAATTCTATATTTTTTATGATCATATTTACATTTAGAAACAAGATTTTCTTTTCATTTTGAAAAAATAATTTAAACTTTAGAAAATTAGTTTAATTTATAGCAAACAAATATTCTTGCATTTAATAGATTATCTCATTACTAGTTTGATTTAAAATAACTCATTCAGTTTCATTGTAACCAAAAATGAAAGTAACTAACATGTTGAATCAACGTAATTTTTTAAATTATGAAATATATACAGCTTGGATTTTTTTTTATATCAGTATAGATTTTAAATTTTCATTTAATTACTTAATTAAGTGTTAAATTAAATATATTGAATTCAAATAAATCAGTTTTTTTTATTAGAATTATATTAGACATATTTTTCCAAAACAGAAATTGTTTTCAAAACATTATTTTTTCAATCTATGTATTAATTAAATAGTTTACTTCAAAATTATAAGAATAATATTTTCAAAACTTTTTTATTGTTTTTTTTTACATTTAATAATTATGTTATTATACATTTATTAGGTTATTTTGGTCCTCAAATATTATTGTTTTGAATAAAGAAACGACAAGTGTAACAACAATAAGTTTCATAATTAATATAATCATATAAGTATATGTGTAGAAACACACATACAAATAAGTTTAAGAAAGGAAAATATGTATGACAAACTATTTACCATGATTCAGAAATTTATGAATATCATGTTGGCATTTCTGTAATTATTTATAACTTTCTAAAAAATGATATATTTGATTTGTGAACACTTTCATAAACTACAGATACTTGGGGAAACAATAGAAAAACCTCAAAAGTGGTACATTTTAAATATCTTCGTATGATTAAAATGCATTAATTGTTACCTATTTTTTTAAATACTAAAAGGCTTGGATGGGGTATCTTATTTGAAAGTCTGAAATTTGATTTTTTCCAATGCTTGTAATGTCAGATCTTTCAGATTTTCAGTGTCCATATTATAAGAATCTGTCTAGTTACATAAAATGTGATCGAAAAAATCTAAAATTTTGACGTTTCTATTTAAATTTATGACAAATTACACACAGCTTAGCATGATAATTTCAGTAAAGCAAAGCGAAGAACTGAAAAAGAAAATCAGTGAAAGAGACTGACTATCATAAAAGGAGAATGTTTCATTCTAAATAGGGAAAAATGGAGCAAAAATAAATGCTGAGCTCAATCAATCATGTTACATTACATCAGTTTCTATGATAACGCTTAAAAGGCTACTTCATAACCATTTTCCAAGAACAGGATGGGTGCCTTCTTAGAGAACACCTGTGCAATAGTATTGCCACATTTGTCTCATTATAGCTGTCAAGGATAGAGATGGATACGTCATAATATTTTTGCTTAATGGTTGTACGGAAAGGTTTCATAATTGGTGAGAAATATAGCACAATTTTAGCTAACCAGGTCCATCCTTTTATACAAACTTCGTATTTTGAATGAGATTATCCATAATTGTAATACACTTACACACGCAGCAGAGCTTTTCTAGTCTTACTTTGATAACACGAGGATGAAGTTAAATATTTACTATGGTCAATATATTTTACCAACATCAATATAACTGAACCTTTAAGATTTATTTTAGACTATTTAATACGATATTATATCCCTTACCGACTTCTCTCTCCGACCTTTTGCAACATCTCCTTCATGCTAATAAGGGATGCTTTATCCATGTAAAGCTTTTCCATTACTTTGATGATTTCCTATGCATATAAATATTTATAATGGAGTAGGATATTAAAAATAATGAAGTGAAACAAACAATTTGAAATAGCTAATGAAGATGAAAGGATTGAATTTGTTAGTGAAGGCGTGATTTGGCTTCTTAAATAGCTGCTTTAATGACAACGTAAAATTTTTAAAAGATAAATTGCTGTAGAGAATTGTTGATAGGTAAGATATTGAATTTTTGCAAACTGAAATCAATACTCGCCAAAAATTTTAAAAACAAATTAGGATAACAGTTTTAAACTTCATGTTTGTTCAGCAATATACCTGGATGAGATCATCCATTTTGGTATGTGGCTTTCAGTTCGTGACTTCCTAAGATATGATTGCCATGCAATTGCTGCACGATATCATTGGTACATCTGATACAATAAAACCAAATGAGTGGTGTGTAAAGGCTAGTTGAGAAACAACATTCACCCTAACACAATTGTACGCATGGTTCATATAGCATCCCATCAATATGACACACTGAAGAAAAGACTAGCTTCTAGACCTTTTTTCAAAGATATATTTAGAATCAGCGCACAAACACTTTTTAACAAGTTTTCATCTGAAGAAAATTTAATAATATTCTTATTCTTGTATGTTCAACAGCGTAATGTTCTTAGTTTATAAATTTTAATGTCTTTACTAAAATTGCTTTCTCAACTTTTCTAAAATGTTTCTTCAGAAATCTTTATTTTATTTCTGAAGTTATATTTCTATGTAACTTGTAAAATTGAACTTAGGTACATGATCCAATATTAGAATGGAATTTAAATTTATCTATTACAATTTATGAAAATACTCTGTAAAGAAATTGATTGTTAAAAGTTAATTTCATCAAGAAATTGTAAATAAAAATAGTTTATAAAAAAGATAAACTACTGAGAAAGTTATTTTTTTAACGTAGCTATGAAAAAAACGTGTTTATGTTACAATAAGTTTCGTTTACTCATTTTTCAATCATTTAATTAAAAAGTATTTTACTTATATTTACTTTAATTAATGACACTTTGAAAAAATTATGCGGCTCTCTATTTTAAGTTTTGATATCCTTAAAATATTATTAATTAATTTTGAAACATTTGTATATTTTATTTTAAATTAAAAATTCTTAAATTTCAGTTTAAAAAAACACTAAATATATTTTTAGGATTAATTATTTTCCTATATTATTTTATGCTATTTTGAGGAATTTCTGCATACTTATTTTTAACAACTGAAACCTCATTGACTCCAATCAATATTTTTTTTATTTTAAACCTCAATCAAATGTAGGTGTTAACCTATTTCCTTGCACATAATGCTGAGTTGAGTTCTACCATATTGATGAAAATTCCTTAAGAAAGATAAGAGTCTACGTAATTTAGGAGACGAGGTCACAAGCAAAAGATCACCAATATTTGATTTGACACTCTCAGAGATATAATATCATTGGGAGAATATGGCTTTCCTAAAGTATTTAACGTTCATCACCTGCTTAGTGACACAACTATTCATTGTTAAAGTTCGGATTAAAACTCTTTACTTTTCAACAACAGAATGACCCCTGCCCAACAGAGCTAGCGCAGCCTGCGACACAATGAAATGTACAGGCCAATATCTGAACTGATTATTTCCTTTCATATTACGCCTCAAAGCATATCAGTATCAAAACAATAGATTTTGCAAACATTTTAACATCCATTAGCCTTCTCGGCATGACCCTCTTAAGTTAAATCAGGTATTAAACACACTTCCTATTAATTAAGAGAGTAGCTTTCCCATGATGATATTACTTTTTACTTTCAATGTCACTTGAAAATGTTTATATCTAACCTAAAATAAATATAATAAAAAATATGATTATATGAAAACAAAATATTAAAAAAATGTGAAATTTCTTCATATTTAAAATACAGAATGTCACTGTCAACTATAATTTTTTTACTTTCATAATTGTTACGTAAAATGTAAGAAAGAATTATGTGATATTGCATAAAATTTCTAGAGGGTAGCTTGAGATATAAATTAGTTACTATAATATTTTTTAAACATAAAGCTAAAAATATTTAACAGTTTTAATTATCTTTCATAATATTAAAAATAAAAAATATAAATTATGTAAATAATAGCAAATTAATAAGTAAATATAAATATTAGCGGAATATGTCCAATTTGCTAATATTAACAAATTGTACATATTCTGCTTTCTTGCTCTTGTTGAAATTAATTTCATTAGACAAAAATTTTATTTGAAAGTATTTACATTATTATTTTTAAAAAATAATTTATAAAATTAATATTTCAAATTTTCCATATTTTATTTTTCATTTTCCCGTCTTAAATATGCAACTGGTTTTCCTTAACTCTGTGTGAATTTGCTGCCTCATTATTAAATAATGCACGTTTTGCAAATGTAGAAATATATATCTTGAATCTAGAAACACTGCTACAGAGTTTCCAATGTAAATTAAAAATTAAATATAATTTAACAAAAATTTCATTTATATTTTTTATTATTTAATGCAACAAAATTATTTTATAATTTAGAAATGCATTAGTTAAGATATTAACTAAGAAATTAAAAATCGTTTATTAAATTTATCATTTAAACCTATATTTAAAAAACTTTATTACAGATGTTTCGTAATTTTGTATACAAAAGTAAACAAACCATCTAGAAGATGTATATAAAATTGTATAATTAAAAAGTTAGAATTATTTCAAATAAAAATAATTTTCTTAGATGTGAAATTAAGGTATTGTTTATTTATAACTTCTAAATATTTCTTTTTGAATTTGTGTGTTAAAAGGTATAAATACAGAATTTGAAAATAATAGTATAGCAAAATAATAGGTTTTGCAAAATAGATTTCTGTTTAGGCAATTTAAGGAAATTAATTTTTTTAACATGAGATAAAAAAGAACACATTTTTGTAATTCTTTAATAAATGGCTTTGGTATTATTCATTCGCATATCCAACACTGTTTAAGTGTTGGGCAAGCATTTTGAGTTGGGAATACTTTTTTTCTGTCTCTCAGAGTGGATCAGAGTGGAATGCGACCCTGTGTTCCGGTGTACTTAATATATATATATATATATATATATATATATATATATATATATATATATATATCTTAACTAATTAAAGTAGCTAGTATCTTATCAATAGATGATTAATTTACGTTATATATATATATATATATATATACACACACAAACCATTTTTATCTAAATACAATAAGTTCCCCCATAAGCATTTTACTAAGAGAAGAGTTTAAGCAATACATTTCTTATTGAACTTTAAAAGGTTTAAATTAAACAGAGATACACACAAATAGAAAGTAAATTTCAAAATTTAACAAAAAGTGGTATTTTGAACAATAGTATATTTTTCAATTTTGAGTCATTGCATAATATATTTATGTAAAGCATATAATTATATATTGCACTTATATTTTAGTATTTGTATAACAATTGAGAAATGCGTTGAAAAAAATAATGATTTTCAACGAGAAAAATAATATCAATTTACATATTCTTTAATCGTACAAGATCAACTTCCTCACACTGTCAAATGTAAACATCAACACCTAAAGGAATGTAGATATAAACTATTTATGTATATTTTTTTCATTTATTTGTTTCACGATATAATTTCGTCCTTGCTTAAATAATTCAGATTTATGTTCATTACATTTTGCATTTTGCTGTGCATGTTACAGGATGATTCGATTATCGTATTTATTCGTGGAATTCACATTTATCTCTTATAACTAATAACATCAAATAAAACTAAAAATTATTTTAACATTTTAAATAAGTAATTTTAAATAAAATTTTATTTTTGATAGATGAATTTTAATCAGGCGACGATTGTGGGCAATTAATGAGAAGAATTCTTTGAAAATGATATTTCTAATATTCGTATCCAGCAGTACCTTTTCACAGTTTTCTTGATCAAACTCCTCGAGAGAAAAAATTCAAATTTTAAGGTATCAAAACATCAGAAATAACGCATATATCTCTCTATCGATTACATCAGATAAAAACATGTAGTTACATTTCATTTTAAAATCCTCAAATGCCAGGAACGTTAATTTTCTAAAATATTTGATGAGAACTATCCATTATTTAAATAGCAATTTATAGCATATATTTCTTTACACTAGATATGTTATCTATACAGCAATTTCTGATTTTGCTCGTTATTAAAATTACAAAGAAAAGACACCTTTCTCTGGAAACTGTTGAGATATAAAATAATAAATATATGCATTTTGCTCTCTATAACTAAATGTTTCATATAAAGATATTGTTTTATGAAAGAACATTCAAAAATGAAAAAAATATTTATGACGATAAGAAGAGGTCACGCATTGAAAGAAAAAAGGAATGTACCTACGGTACTGTTAGTTTTTTTCTTCAATTTATAATAATTTGCATGGTTTTAAAATTAAATTTAATTTAAAATTTATTAAATACTTTTGTTGAGAAGAATGAATCTACATATTTGTAAAATTACATTTTGATCAATTGTCATTCAAAAATCTGGAAATAATATCATAAAATTTATAAAAATTCAATTTTTACATTGATCATCAAAGCTTCAAGGAAATAAAAATCTAAAAAATACCATTTCAATAGGAAAAGTTTTGTACAACAAAATAAGTTATTTGCATTGAATAGCAAACTTTTCAGTTGGTTTGCGATGTTTGGTAGAAATATTATTTTTGAAAAAAGAAGAAGTTCAGCTGAAGATAAAATAGAATATAAAGTTATAATCAATAAAAACAAACCATGCTTCATTTGTTTGTCAAAGGAATGAAAAATAAATAAACAGTGTGAGCAAGAAACTCTCTTCTTTAGACAAAAACCTACATAAAATGTTATTGAAACAGATTTTCTGCTTTCGATATGAGACAACAGCTTTATAAAATTAGAGATTTTTTCCGAAGAATAATAAGTGTTTCGTCATTTCCATTTTAATCTTGAAGAATTCTGTTAATAAAATTATACGGTATACTTAATTAAACTTCTTATACTCCAATATAACGACTTATCTTATTTATTAAGATGGAAAATTTGTATTAGAATCATAAAAATAAATACTATATTTTCTATCATTGTTATAATATATTTAAATATTTTGATGATGAATACTAAATAAGTAAAGAACAGTATTTTTAATTTAATGTAACTAATTTTATCATAAAAGTGATAAGAAACGCACAGTTATAAATCTGATATTCTTACAAAATATTACTTGATAATAATATTACTCGATAGTTTATAATTTGATATTATGAAGTATTTTAAATTGAAAATGCTTTATCAACAAAATATAATAAGCAATTTTTAAATGATTTCATAACAATATGATTGCAATAATTTAATCATATTCTTGAATTCAATACCATTTCATATTTTAATTACCGCAATATTTATTCCTAATATTCTTTCAGAAACACTTAAAAACTTATATTCCATAAATTTATAGTAAACTAAGCAATTATTTTTAAAATATAGAGTAATGTGCGATTTCGAAACAAATAGTAAAGCTTAATTATAAAAATGCAGGGGAACAGTTATCTTAACTCCCTAAAATAAATATATGTTTTTTTTTTGTTTTTTTTTTTACAATATGTTAAGAAAAAAAATATCAAAATAAATTTAAATTGTGTTGAGTAGTAAAAAATTGCGAATTTCACAAGATATAATATGAAGTATGTTTGGACAATATCATCTTGATTTAAGCTTATGATATGAATAGTTTTATTTTAAATATATTACTGATTTTAAACACGGTGAATATAATTTAAATTAACTACAATACTTATTAAAGATATATTATTGGAATTAATTAATTTATGCAATATTTTATTTAAAATAAATATAATATTTATATTGCAAATTAAATTACTGTGCAATCTTGAATCAGTAATTTAATTATTTTGGTACAAGTACTATTTAAATAATAATTTATAATATATGGCTGCCAAAAAAGATCTACTCTTATATAATTATGAATATGTCCGAAATATATTTAAGGATTAAATTTGTATTTGTAATTATCATCTTTATTAAATTTAATTTAAATTTTTCTCTTTTAAGTAAAAAATTATACATTTTTTGTGTGAATGTTAGTTGAAAAAGAAATAATACCCAATCAATATGAACTAGTTTTGGCAATATATATGAGTTTTTACTCAATTAGCTTATGTTTAATTTTGATATATTAATGAAATAAAAACTTGCAAACTTTTCTAGTTATTTGAACCGAAATATATTCAAAGCTAATTATGTCAATCTTGGAAAATATTATATAATTTATTTTATATAAAAATGATTAGATTTGTATTTCAATCTAAATTTGTTATTTATATGCAAATATTCTCATTTTTTGTTTTAAACGTACAGTGTTTAGTGCCCTTATTAATTCGCTGTGTGTAGTTTCTTTTTAGTTTAGGTGTAGTTTCTTTTAACTAAATGGTCATTAATTTTTTTCAAGAGAGCTAAATAAATCATGAATTTCATTTTCAAATGAATTTAAAAAATCTGAACCTAAATATAGGATGTACCTATACCTGATGAATTAAAATAGGAACGAGGAAACTATTGATATGAGACTCATTCCATGAAATAAACCCTAATTGCAAAAACTACCGATTTATTTTATAATCCTATATAATGTACAGCGTAACTATATCGTAACAGTATATTATATTTTTGTATTTTTAGAATCAGAATAATAAGAACACATATCAAATTATTGTGAAATATTAAAGATTTTTCAATTACTGATTGTGAATTTAGGCCAAATTCTGTACGTTCACCTTATTAAAAGACTATACCAAGCATTTTATATATTTTATTATTTTATTCAACACAATACAAGAAGTATTTAATATAGTCCATAATATACTGTATTTTAAGATATTATAATATCTGTGATTATAGAAATTTAAAATTTTGCTTTCAATTAATCACAGATTTAAAAGTTCAATGAAATGAAGCAATGCAGCTTTAAAATTGCTACTGATGACTCTCATAAATGAATTTATGTCATAATAAATATTTTATCATATTGAAGATACATATGTGTTACAGAGCACTTTTTGATAAAGAAAATATTATCCGATTCAGAGATTTCCCTTGTTGTAACTGTATAATGGCAACATTATAGCGATAAATCGTTAAATATCTGCCCATAAGCAATCTGGTTTATTTGTACTCCAAGAGATTCGAATAAATAGCAGTCTAACGATATATTTGGCTTGAGTATCGAATGAACGATTATTAATGAATGCAGTATCTTAAATTTTGTGGAGTTGTACTAAGGATCATGTACATTAATTTTGTGTTAAAAACAAACTTATCTATAAATGGTAAAAACAATTTCCGCTGGAAATTAGTGTTGAGTTATATCCAATGAAGAAACAACACATTAAGTGTAATCATTTTATATTATTACAAAATGTAATTATTTTGATTATTTTCGAGGACATTTTATTAAAACAAGAGACCAATAAAAGACTTTATGAAAACAAGAGGAATTTTATAAAGCAAGTAAAACAAAACATATATTTATCATGATTGCTTGTGTTTAAAATATTGTTCAGATGTGAACATTACTTACACAATAGAAGAAAACTGAACACATTTTTTATCATGTTAAAGCTCTTTTCAATTATACCAATCCCTGTTTACTACCACTCCCGAAAGGCAATTAGCGGAATAGATGTAAATGTAGTGTGGTGTTAATTATTAATTATTCTAAGTAGTTTATTTTTATACAAATTTAATTTTTAACTTTTTTCTGGGTATGATATTTTTGTTAGTAGATTGTAGCATATATATGATTTTATTAGCAACAGTGTTATTCCTTTCTCTTTCAGTGAATTCTTATCTGATACTTCATGATTGTTAGAAATTCATTGATTAGCTTTGTTGCAAAATGTCAAATTGAACATTTTATGATAATTCCATAAATATCATATCATACGAATAAATTTTAAATATTATCAAATGAAATATTAATTATAATTTTTTTTATTTACAATATTGATAATAAATTATTTATTCATCCAATATTGTCATCAAAATTTAGTCACATGATATTTTGGTATATATTCCTGAATACTTTATGAAAAATGTGTGGGGAATTTTTCTAACTAAATTTAAATCTTATCTTTACATGATATGTACCGATAAGAGAAAAAAAATGATATCATTTTTCAGTTATTTTCATAAGTATTTCTAAGTCCAATATTAAACTTAATGCAGAGAAATGCTCAGCTTTTACTAACAAATCAATAATTCTGCCGATTCCAGAAGGTCCTATAGTATCTGTTTTTCAAAATTAAATTCGATTTTCTAAATACAGCAAAATTCTTTCCACTTTTTCCCATGTAAATGCTATGACATCTGTGGTTGTAAATAAATTGTACTTTTTATTTCCAATATGCTTACACGTTTTTACTTCTTCGACATTTTTGCTCTAGAAATTCTTTAGGATCACTCAGATACAAGTTATTAAGGCAGACATGGTTTATCAATAATTATTAAATAAGCATAATATTTATGCAATAAGGTAATATTTAAAAATTTTAAATATAATTTATAAAATAACTTTTTCCTTTGAAGGTGGCATTTAAAGAAATTTCAAATATATTAAGAATAATTTCTCTTGGAAAAATAACTTTGCATTTAATTGTACTAATAGTAATTTTTGGCAAGAATTTCTTAATAACTCTTTACACTATTAATAAAATTGTCGCATATCTTTTGTGTGTGTGGAATGTTTCATTATTAATTTATTATTCTCTTAAGTTTTAAATCATTTTATTAATATTTATGTGTCTTCTGTAAAAAATAAGACTTATAAAAATACCATTGCTTATATAATGTTTTAAGTCCAGATTCAATTTAAAATTAACACATTAGGGGAAATTTAGGGATTATATTTAATTCATCTGAGAAAAATATAAGCACTGCGCGTAAAATAATCAGTTTATTATTTCAAATATTTCACTAAAGAATAATATATATTCAAGGCTTTAATAAGTGCATTTAAAATAACTATAAATAAATCCTTGGAAGAAATATTATATTATAATTAAAATTTACAGTATTTAAAAATTTAATATTAATAAGGTAATATATTTATTTGATGTTTTTCTTTTTCTTTTCATACTTAAGTTACCATTTTAACCATTGAAGATTCTTATTCTAACATTTTTATAATGTGTTTCAATTAGATATAAACTTTGCAACCATCATTCTGATATCTTGAAGAAATAGACGAACATCCCTATAACATTCCTCAAATCAAATGTATTTATTGATTGCGGTATACTTTATGCCTGTATTTTTCATTTTCATTCATTTTCTTTTGCTCTTTTAGTTTAGTTGTCACAAATTTTTACTATGGTATATTCTGTTTTTCTTTTTTAATAGAAGAATATTCCCTTACACCATCAAATATTATCAAATGTCTATCCATTTAATATTTTGATTAGAGTCTATATATTAATACATTATCTGAGTTTTTTTGAAGACAAATTAAAAAATTTCTGGCATATGAATTAATCACATTTTTTTCATATATTTCAAATAGGTTATCCTCTTTTCTCAACTACAGTTAATTCATCTTCCAACTTTTTATCTGTGGAACGGTTTTAAAACTTTACTTTCATACAGATTTACGTTTCATTGTTATTTTATTTCTCAAGAAATTTGTAATGATATCCAATTCAGAAATGGTAAACATGCAACATTCAGGAATGTAATTAAAATAATAAATTTTTATTGTCGCATAGAGCCAAGATAACAGTAATCAAGGACTTAGCAGAATATAATGTAATAGTTGATTGTTATATATATATATATATATATATATATATATATATATATATATATATATATATATATATATATATATATATATATATATATATATATATATATATATATATATATATATATATATATATATATATATTTGAAAACATAACAATCAACTATTACATTATATTCTGCTAAGTCCTTGATTACTATTATCTTAACTCTATGACAATAAAAATTTATTATTTTAATTACATTCCTGATTGTTGCATGTTTACCATTTCTGAATTGGATATCATTACAAATTTCTTGAGAAATAAAATAACAATGAAACATAAATCTATGAAAGTAAAGTTTTAAAACTGTAATATATATATAACAAAGCTGTTTATCCAACAATATATATATATATATATATATATATACATATATATATATATATATATATATATATATATATATATATATATATATATATATATATATATATATATATATATATATATATATATATATATATATATATATATATATATATATATATATATATATATATATATATAACTCGTTTTATGCACAGATTTGGTTTTCTTGTTTATCGTAAACTTCAACGCAAAGAGATTCAATGAAAAAGAGGAAAATATTTTTAAGCAATATAAAAATCAGCAACTGTTACGAAAAATGTAAATCTTTAGAAAAATTTCTTCTTCTTCTTGAGGTCACAAATTCATTATACATAATTCTGCTATCTATTAATATACAGAAAAATACTGACCTTACATATATCCACATTTTCATTGATATTTTACATCCCATTTAAACAAAATTGCCTGATGCAATTCTTCTGCAATGAAGCAGCTTGTTTATCGTTTAATTTTCCAAAACAAACTTGAATACAGGAGATCTAATAATGTCAAAAATACTTGAATGTTAAAAACGGAATTTTAAAATCATAATATTACATTTTAAAAAGATTTACATAAAATACCATAAAATACATAAGTAATAATGCATTTTATGCTTTCACTAATATTAGAATGGAATATAAAATATTTTAGATAAATACAAAAACACAAATTTAACTTAAAACGAACATTCTGCCATATTGAAAACTTACTTAAGATTCCATTATTCAAAGCGAATTCAATACTTTACACTTCCTCTAGTTTTTGGCATTGAAATTACCTCTTCAAGCACTGAGACGAGGAAAAAATGAAAATTTAAATTCTATTTTTTCTGATGAACATATTTATTCCTTTAATTATTTTTTCTGAATTATCTAACGAAGATCAGTTTCGACTTAACTGACTTAAAAATACTTTAAGCACAAATAGTTAAAGAAAAATATTATATGGTTTCTATACATAAAATTTGTCATTTCTCTGATGTTTATAAAATAAAGAATATTTTTTCCTAACTGTAACAATTGTTATTTTTAATAGTGAACAGAAATATCAAAATATGAGCTTTTGACAGCTTTTTGTGTTCTAAGAGTAGGAGTCTCTTCTTAAATTATGAATTTTAAAATTTTTATTAATTACCTGAATGATAATTAATAGAATAAGATTTTTCTCATCTCAAATGTTCTGTCACATCTTAAGGCGATTCTTCTAATGATTTTTTCAAAGATAAAATTCGAATATTTTTTTTAATGGAAAGACACTTGAATACCGTACTTAGTCAAAAATTAAGTCGGTTTATATAGAATAACTTCGTTTCATCTAACATATATATAAGTAAATGTTATATCATAGCAAGCAGAAATTTTATGTTCTATATAGCTAAGCAGAAAAATGTTTATCATTTATAATTTTAATTGCATAATATACTAAACATGATATCACATGAGAATTTACAAATATATAATTACTAATGTTTTATATAAATAAAGAAAAAATTATTAACCATCAACATATGCAACTTTCAAAAATTAATAAACAATTAATTAGAGATTCATTACATAACAATTAATTATTAAATTAGAGGCAGTTCAATTAATTACGATTACAACAATACAAATTAAGATTATTTTGCGTATGGATAGAAATATTAATTTGATATCTTTGATTCATAAAAAAAGAAAATCTTATCGTATAAAGGCTTAAATGATAAAATATTGATTAGATATTTTTTTCACTTTTCTCATTTTCAAGATAAAACAATTTTAGTAAGTCTAACAATACTGAGATAAAATAAATGATAGTTTGGTTTTACTTTAATGTGTTTTCAAAGGATATAATACATAAAATTAGCGAAATATCCTCGCAAAGTTTTCCATTATAGTTTTCTGCAGCTATTAACTGATTTCTAAATGTAAAACCACTTAACCATATCTTACAGATGCAAATGGTCAACATTAGAAGAATGCACAGCTTAGAATTTCAAATCCGCAAACATTTTTAAGAGACACGCTCTAAGCAGACACTTAGTTTGAATACTTTACGTGATTTGAATTTATCTCGTGACATTTCTTCAATAGAATATAAATTTTTTGTTCCTTGATTCGGAAATTTTAGCATTTAAGTATTTATTTATTTTGTCTTGTTAGCAAAAATGTAGTCAATGATTAGAATTCAGCATGAAACTTTTATAAATTATTTCAGGATCAAAACTAACAGATAATACATGTATTCAAAACAGATGAATTTAAAAAAATAAATATTTTATACTCTGTCAGTTTAACAATGTATTTTACTTAGTTTATTTATTATTTTTAAGCAATATACTCTATTACGTTAAACAAGCAAATTTCTTTACACGAAAAAGTACATTTTCATAAATTAAGGTAATTTTTTACAGAATGAATGCAAACATTTTAAGTAAAAAATGTTGACATATTATACATTTGCAGCTAAGTTTGATCCCTATACTCAAATATATATATATATATGTATATATATATATATATATATATATATATATATATATATATATATATATATATATATATATATATATATATATATATATATATATATATTGTTGAAAATTCTTCAAATATTTAGAAAACGATTCAAGGAGATATAAATAATTTTGACAGATATTTTAAGATATAATACGGAATCAAAATATTTTCACTTGGCTTATCTGACATGAAAAAAGCTTGAAAATGTCATGAAATATCCATAACTTCGAAAATATGAGAAAAATGCAAAACATTTTTTATCTGATATCTCAAATTTCAATGTCTTGAAGTCAATATTTTTTTTCAAAATAACATTCATTTTTTATATTTTGTTGACCAAATATCTTTCTCAAAAACTCATAGTGACTGAAATTTTTCTTCCTTGAAACAAATGAATTAGCATATATCCATACTATTTATAGGTTAATATCTTATCTAAAAAATATAAAATTAATATAGTTCATTTAAAAATAAATTGAAAATGAAACAAGAAATACAATGAAAATTTGTCTTAAAAAATAACTTTCGTCATAAAAATCATATTGTATTTCTTTAAAATATGCAAACACACATGAATGGTAATTATAACGACAAAAATTATTCACGAACAGTATAAAAATAACAAAAATGGTTAAGTATAGAAACCTAAATTAGTAAAAGTGCTCAGCTAACTCTTCCTTATTCTTATTTTACTTTTCTAGTATTTCATAAGTTAATTGAACCCCAATAAATAATTGGAAAATTATTCCATTCATCTATTGTCATAAGACAAACATAGAATTATTAACAATTTCTTAAACTTAAACATGAAATTTCAATTAATACTGAAACCAAATGTCTTTTATTTAAAAAAGTACAAATAAAACTTGTTTTCCCTTTGTCATAAGCTTATGTGTAAACATTATCATCATTGTTGCAATGATTTTAATATGACAATCAAGTTTTTTTTAAATTAAAAAAAGTAAAGTATATTTATTTTGCAACACTAAAATTAATTTGCGAAGTAAGATATTTAATTACGAAATCAGAAATTTATTATCTAAATAAACAATTAGAAGCAGTTATATTCACATTTGGAATGAAGTAATGCACTGGCTTATATTTACATTTGCGTTTATTAATTACTATAATTTTTGAATTATTTATTCTATTTTTTTTATTTATACTACCCATTAATAATATTGTAATTTCTCTCTCTCTATCGCTGTGTGTGGATTAATTTTTTCTAGAAAATAATTAAATATTACCATGAGTTATAACAATATTTCACTATACTGTTGCCGGGATATTAGTTGAATGTTTAGTGATCTAGCCTTTAATTTATATTATTGAGGTTTTCCATCCCACCTCAAATTTTAATGTTTCTAAATTTTAAACTCTACTTTTGTCTCCAGCTTCCCAATTGGTTATTTCTTGCATTCAAATACAAAAACTTGCCAGACCCTATAGACAACCATTTATTCAATTTCCTGAAAGTTGGTTTATGAATATTTGTAACTATCAGCAATATCAAGGAGATGCTATTTACTTTGTATTAATTTTGTTTTGCATAAATTTTAAAACACTTTTAAAATAATTTTTCACTTAAAACATTCCACTCTTATTGATAATTCAATTTATATTAGAAAGATTAAAATGATGAAAAATAGGAACAATTACCACTATTAGCACTTTGTACACTTCTCGTTTCCCAGTGAGTCGCATATTGTATTTTAAATATTAAACAATATTAAAGTGCCAAATTTTTCTTTAATAATTATAATTTTACTTTCAATATTTGTGATATCTGGTTTATTTTTAATAAAATAAGCACAATAAAAAATCACTAATATGGGATTGCGAATTAACAAATTCAAGTTTAAGGATTTTATTGATCAAACAATTCTCCTTAAAATGAAAAAAAAAACTTGAAATTAAAAAAATGAAAAAAAAGTTTTAGACAATATCTACACTGCATTCAGCGCATTGTCCTCATATGATGAATCGTTTAATATATATATACATATATATATATATATATATATATATATATATATATATATATATATATATATATATATATATATATATATATATATATATATATATATATATATATGTATATATATATATATATATATATATATATATATATATAATACAAATTTAAATTTATATATAATACGTATCTAAGTCTCTATTTTTAATCTATATATGTTGACATTTGTATTTTTTTAATTAAATAATTGCTTATAAAACAAAGCTCTATTTTATTTAAATTATCTACAAAATTAAATTAATAATTTAAGCTCTTCTCATTAGGATAAGAAAAATATATTTAAAATAAATTAAATACGATATTCACAAACTCGTAGAATCTCTAACCGTATATCCGTATTGGAAACTGCGGGTTTTAGGATTCACTTTTATCAAATATTTTAAGAAAAGTTTTCCTTTAGAAGGGCACTAAAGAAATCATTTAATAAATAATCTTAATCAAACCAGATGGCGTTTTCTGAAAACTACTCAACTTTCCACTAGTGACCTGACTCTACGTCATTGAATATACACTCAAAAGAGCGTGAAACAAGATCTCTTCTGGGCAACTCGAGAAAACAAAAGCCAAACTTTAAATGAAGGTTGACTTGCAGCAGAGGTTTATTAACTCCAGTTGCTTAATTGCGTTAATATAATAACTTCATCCTCCTGCGAGAATTTGCTTTCTGAAGTATGCATTGTTAATCTGCTGAATTTCCCTGCAGTTGACTGGAGACATTATTTCAACATGTCACATTCAAGAGCTCAGCAGAGAAATTCCAAAATAAATTTTGGAACAAAAGAGATAGTAAAAAACTGAATGATGGTAGCAAAAACTGCTAATTCAAACGCGTGATTAAAATTATGTAGTTAACTTAAAATGTTATTTTATTCGTATCTACATTATTGCACCATATAATAAAAAGGACAATTCAATCGCTTAATTTTTTTGAATATCAATAAAATTCTAATATTTGCACATATTAAAAGTGATTTAATTTTCTAACGTAGTTTAAATTATTAATTATAATTTCATTAAAGTAATTACAAATAAACCTTTCTTGAGAAAAAATTTAAAAGGGTAAATTTTTTCAACTTATAAAGAATTTTGAGCACATATAGAAGCATATAAATATAAAACTAAATATTTAATAAATTCTTTGTTTAAAGTGACAAAATTAATTTATTTTGCCTTTCTCTGAAATTCCCTTACTTTTATAAGTCAAAAATGTTTGCGCTATTCGCAATAATGTAACAGGCAATTTTAAAATGTCTATAGTAGGTATAAATGCAAACATACAATAAAATTATGATTTTAATTGAGTTTTATTACATGAAATAACAGTTTCATAAATTCTATACCTGTTTATTTTTGACACATACAATTATATTTTTTGCATATTTATAAAATATTTAAAATTAAATGTATTATCATAGTACATCAAGAAAGATGCATTTTTTCTAATTTTAAAATATCATTTTTTTAAATAATAAACATTGACTGTTTAAATATTTGCAAAGTATATTCGAGATTCGTTATTTATTATCATAAGATTTTAAATCAGTATATGTAATTCGATATCAGCTTTGGAATGAAAAATTATTTTATTTAAACTGCGAAGTGCTCATTTAAACTTTTTTAAAAAGGTGTCACACACATTGAAATTTATTTTAAAATTTTAACGTTCAAAAAACAAATTGTCTTAAGAAATTTTGAATGGAGCACATATACTCCCTCTACTGAGTGATGATATCGTTTTTAAATAATTAAACGACATATATATATATAGCATTTTGAATAATAAAATTTGCTTAATAATAGAATTTTGCTTAATGCATGTAGCATTATTTGACATTTGTAGCAGTATTAATTCATGTTCATTTCTTCAGGCACTTTTTACACTTCAAAAATTGAAAAAGAAGATTTAAGTCCTTTAAAAAACACTTATTTTACTGCTTATTGATACTTTAAAAATGCTTTTCATTTTTAGCTATTTAATGGTTTTCGTAACTTCAGCATCACATTATTCTGTTTTTATGAATTGAAAAAAATATTACTTACTTCACAGGCTTCATTTATTAGGGAATATAATATCTCATCAAAAATAAAAAAATAACTTAACCACCTAAAGAAAATGAATAGGTTTATAGAACAATTTAATTCATTGCAAACAAAATAAATTATCACTACAGTGAAAGCTAGTTATTACTTTTCCTTCATTTACAATAGAAGGAAAAATTGCTCGTGAGATAAACTATTGCATAAGTCAGAGCTGATAATATAGTTTCGGTTTGAAATTTCTCAGCCATATTCACTATAATGAAATAATTTCGCAATAGCTAAATTTTGTAAGGAATTGCAAAATGTTACGTTTCATTATATCTTCAATAATATACTCCAATAAACATTTCAAATTTATGACAGAGCATTTATTGTTCTTTTATTGGTTCCGTTACATCATATGAATAATTTTAAATGCCTAAGACCATAGCTACATGGATATGATTTTACAAATGTTAAGGAAAATATCAAAAATGTCAGTCATAAATGAAAAATTATATTTTAACTAATAAATTTTAAGAAGTAAAATACTGTTATTAATAAATAATAATTTCAATTATAAATAAAAATGCATTATGTAAATTCAGGATCAGTTTTATTTCAAAAGTATACTTTTATATAAAAAACAATGAAAAGAACGATAAATTCCAACTTCTTATTTGTACTATATTTAAATTTGACTTTATTATGCACTAAGTACCTATAAAAAAGATATACGAAAATATGTAATGATATATAATATAATTAATAATTGATAATTTCAATTAGAAATAAAAATGCATTATGTAAATTCAGGATCAGTTTTATTTCAAAAGTATACTTTTATATAAAAAACAATGAAAAGAACGGTAAATTCCAACTTCTTATTTGTACTATATTTAAATTTGACTTTATTATGCACTAAGTATCCATAAAAAAGATATACGAAAATATATAAAGATATATAATATATAAGGATATATAAAAAAGATATGACGTTTTTTATCCAAGCAATCCCAAATGATTAATCTGTAATCTATCATTAGTGATCTCGTTTAGAATGGTAGTAATAAAAAATATATTCATTATAAAGAATTAAATATATTCAATGTCTTAAAATTCTAAAGAATAAAAATATTTTTTTTATATTTATGGTCCTAATTATCCAGTGGAATAATTGTTTTCCAATATTGCGCCAACATTTTTATTAAAATTACATTTTAGATATTTACCAACTTAGCATGCTGATAATCACTTTAACGTACCATCAGGCTTTAATAAATAATCTATTAAATTATGATGGTATGTTAAACATGATATTAATACAAACATATATTCATTATGTAGAATCAAAATATTCGATGGTTTATAATTGTTCATTGAAAAAAACTTAGGCTATATATTTTTATTTTTTATAATTCAACCGAGAAGAAAACTTTTAACCACTTGTACCAAAAAGAATCACCAGTATTACTTTTAGACTCCATAAAAGTTCTGTTATTTACAAACCATCTTTAAAACTAGCGGGAATTTGTTTCAGGAAGCGAAATATTCTACTTAACAGCTCAGTAAGTTGGTAAAAAAAAGTTGAACTAGAAGAGTTCCCATTAAAGTTTAGTAGTTTTTCCCAGAAAAAATTTCTTATTATTTGGCAGAGTAAGTTTAATATGGGATTAAATAAAAGAAACTAAGTATCTTATATAAGAAAGTATCTAATTGAGTAAAATAAGTTGGATATATATATTATATATTTTCATTGTTATTAACATATGACGCGGTTAAATTTCATAATATTAAGGCATTAATTATTTTAATTTCTAATAAAATTAGTTAGATATATGTATGTGTAAATTATCCGTTATCTAACACAAATATCTATGAAATGATATGTGATTCGACGCTTAAGCTGATGAAACACGTTCTAGTATTCTTTAATAGGCGGTGAATATGATTTTGTTTTCAGAAAATGCGCTAAGTTTTAAGAACGTAACATGAAAAATTTCAAATATAATATAATTATAGTGCAATGTGAATCTAAATTTAAAATTTTTGAAATAACTTCCTACTACATATTTTATTTCAACAATTTTCAGTGCTTGCCAGCAGTAAGTATTTAAGCATTCCTTTAAAAGTTTTGGTTGCTATGAGCGAAATAACTAGTTTGTTTGGAATGTGTATTTAAAAATATTGATCAGATTTACTGTAGGTTCACCCTTGGCACGAATTTTTTAGCGACAAATTTGGCGAACATTTTTACTGAAAACCCGGCAAACTAGTTTCTTGGCAACCCTATTTGTCATTAATTTCTCATGAATATTTCCTGATTTAAATGTATTAATATAAAATTTAATGTAAAAATTTTATGAATAATTTAACATATCAAACTTATTATTTTACCATTGATATTTGAAATCTATAAATCTGCGTTTTTTATTAATTTTGGAAAATACGTTGAGCCTATTGTTAGATACCAAGAATGTATGAAATATTTGTGAATATTTGAAATATTTGTCAATATTTCAGCAATTTTCCCGCCCTTTTTCCCGATCAGAAATTATTCATACGGTGACCCTTGGCGATTTTTTTAAAATTTCGTTAATGGTGGCCAACGATAAATTTTTACCAAAAATACGTAAAACAATCAGTGTCATTCATTATCAAGGCAGAGACCTTTAATAACTTTAAGCACTATTTAATTCAGCTGATAAAAATAATTTAAAGATTAAATTTCCCATTGTTATTATGATTTTATCAATTAAAAACATTTATAAATCGAATAAGAAAGTAATTTCATGAAAATAGCATAAATATTTACTTCATGATAAAGTGGCTGCTATTTACAAGTAAAATTCGGATTTTAAATTTTACAATTATTGTATATTTAAGAGAAACAAAAAGTAATGAATGAAATTCTATCAGTTTTGTTAATTATGTTAACATAAATAATTTTATTTTATATTGTAATACATTAGTGAATAATATTATAATGGAGGAATAAGAAAAGTAAAATAGTTAAATTCTGCATATTTTTTAATGTCCTACGAACATTATTTGTGAAGTCATTTGTTTTATTTTTATTTAGTTATATAACAATGTTTAATATTTTTTTTTAATTTTATTTTACTTTCTTCTTAAAATGAAGCTATTCTATTTTTCATGAATTTGATTTCATCAGTTCTTCTGCATTCAATATTTTCTTCAATAAGTTTTATAACTCTAATATACTTAACACTTTTTCCTTTATCATATATCCAATAAACATCAACAATATTATTGAAAAATTGAAGAAAAAAAAACTTTCCACATAAAAGCATTTTTCTTTCAGCCAATCAAAGTCAAATATGATAACATCTTTCATGAATGCAGAGACAAAAATATAATTTGGATTCTTATGTGCAGCATTGCATGAAATAAATTCCCATAGATTGCGATTATCATTTTATTTTACGAATCATTTCCCAGCAATTGGATTCAGTTACGTAGAAAACTTCAGTAATAATGAAAGTGAATGATCTTTTCTTACAATAATGCAGTTATTTTATGAACTTGTTCCCTAACATATTATTTTCTTAAAGGAAAATTAATTTGTCGTAATTTTACAAGTTTTTAAATTATGAATGAAATAATTTTGTGAATAAATGAACTCTCAAAAGTCTACTAGATTGAAAAATATTGATTTTTATAAAGATGTCGTTCATTACGTATAGGCCAAGTTAAGATACGATTATAAATCATAATTTTTAGTTTTCGAATAACTATGTATAAAAAACATATGCCAACATTAAAAGTAAATTTTGTTACCATCTATACCCATATACACACACATACACACAAAAATATCTATATATATCAGATTGTTCTGAAAATAATTTTGTTTTTCCCTATTAGATCAATTTTTGGCTAGTAAAAACCAACCGTTTTGAGAGTGTGGAATCGTGCTACTACCAGAAAGATGGCAAAAGTAGTTTTATTAGAAATGACAGTATACAATTCAATTAAATATTCATTCGTTATATGCTTTTAATTTTTATAAAAAAAACGAAATGACTTTCCGAACAACCTAATATTATATATAAAACATCTATAGAATTTTTACTAGTCTAAAATCAAAAAAATTCAGAACGATCAAAATAAGTATTCGGAATGTTTAAAGTTTCAATGATCAGGAAACTAATTCAAGGAAACTCAGGAGTAAGGGTACATATGCTTTATCATTCATCATGTCAAATGCTGTGTTTGGTGAATTTTTGGTGTATTTTCCTGTCTATCCGGCAAACGGATTTTTATTACGTCTTTTAAGACCTATAAGAATCATGTATAAAATTCTATTTTATGAAGCCTTAGTATTTACGTCATCACGAGATGTCACAAATACGTTCTCTTGGCAAAATTTCTTCGTCGCTAAAAAGTTTCTGAATTTGTCATGCTGAATCATACTTCATCTGTGGCGAAGAACAGATAAATAGTTCAACAGGATTTTCACAATACAACCATTTTTTTACGTATTATAATGTACAAAAATGGTTATTACGTTAATGGATGATACAAATAGTATCCTGAATCCTGAATGTAAGTTGTAAGGAAGTTTTCCAAAGATTTATATTTTGTTATAAATTTGCTATGAATGAAGAAATTGATAAAGACTAGAAATTATAATCCAATCAATATCATTTTCCGAAGGAAAACCGGTGCCTAATTTGGTTATTTTTTTAGATTAAAATTCAATCAAAGCCCATGTACAGCTAGAACAAATGAATAAGGTAGATGATTAATCATTTTTAATGTTTTTAATCAATATTATTTTCAATGCTTTTATCCATTAAAATATACTGTCAAACTTGCAGAATGAGCAGATGTCTTGTCAATGTAGAAATTGAATTCTGATACATTAATTCTTTTTTCATCAGGCATATAGAAAAATTTCAGGATATTATTAGGTAGAATATTAGTTAGCTCTGTGAATTCTTTTTCTGCCTTTCATTGATGGCTTTGAACAGGCATGTACATCAAAAATTAGCTGTGTTCATTAAATATTTCCTAGCCTGATGTTTACCCAATATTGTGGGGTTATATATATAAAATGTGTATTCATATTTTACAATTGGTGCATTATATATACACCAAATATTAGGTTGTTCGGAAAGTAATTTTTTTTATGAAAATAAAATACGTATAAGAAATAAACATCGTATTGCATTGCATATTTTCCATTTTACCATCTTTTTGATAGCTGCACAATTTCACACTCATAAAGTGATTGGTTTTTACTAGCAAAAAGCTGATCCAGGTGTGAAAAAGGAAATTCAATAATAATAATAATAATAATAATAACTGTGCGCTTGAAAGTTTGACAATGTTAACTAACATAATTCATTATTGGTTGTGACTCATTTTTTCTGCTAGTTCACACTAAAATTATATTTAACCCAACGACCAGATATAAAGTTCAATTAAATTTATTAATGATTATTTTCGTGTTTGTCAATGGATGCAAAGAGACTTGAAAAGCTGTTTTGATGTCATTGTCTTAGAGTGATAATCATTCGTTAAACCATTCTGAAATATATTAATGGTTTAGTTACGGTATTACATGATGATTCAACATTTAAAATTACCAATCGGCGATATTTAATGCATACTACTATTTTTACGTCATAAAAAACATATGAAAACTTTAAACTTGTTTAACTTGCCTTCTACCTTAGATTTGTGACATATTAATGTGTTTGTAAAGGTTTTGAAAAAAATGAATTCGTCTCTCTTGGAATACATACCACATTAAACAGAATCTATATATATGTAAATAATATATATATATATATAAAGCAAATACAAACACTTCAACTCTTAGAAGGCATTAAAAATAGCTAAGTACGAACTAATAAACAAATTCAATAATTGCAAATGTAATTATTTAATTTAGAGATGAGATTAAATGTTGTTGAAAATACGGTACACTGTGTTTTACATACTGAAATAAAATTTGAACGAATTTACAAATACCATTGAGCAGATAAATATTGGTGAAATGTGTCTAAAAAAATCTACGAGTGTTATGCTCGAATGATTATTTTGTAATGCATTTTCGCATTAGATAATTTGTTATATTCAAGAAGTAATAAGTTTAACATGAAATTTGTTTTCAAGAACGTAAAAAATGAAGTTAAAAAAGTATGTCCTTTAATACTAGAAGATAGTGTATTTTTGTATTTTCAAAAAAGCAAAGATATATTACAGGAAAAATAAGTCAAGAAATGAAATATTTGAGGAAACGTTTATATTTTGTTTTACGTTTTTGTTGACTCTAGTGATATTATTATAGTTTAAATTGCGTCACATTTTAAAGTACTTTCACAAAATGAGATGAATGTTATTGATCTTCATTTGGATTATCATCATAACTGAAAAATATGCAAACAAATATTTTTAGTATAATATCATCGCTACAGTATTGTCTAAACAAGTTTATCATTTAGGTAAACTCTAATGAGCAAGCTATTAATACCGTTATTAGCCACATAGTTTAACGGTAAAAAGCCATTATAATAACATTTTAATACATAATTACAGTTATATACAAGTTTTATCTGGAAAGACAGGACTGCTTCTGTGAATTTTTTGTACTGCAAAATGTAATATTTTCTGCAAGAGATACCAATTTAAACATTTAGTTCACATAAAAGCTACAATGATTCACATTTGGAATCAATTTTTCATTATCAATACTTCACAAATAACATGTGATTAATATCTCATTTGGCATTACTTTCTGAAGCAGACAAGTAAATGAATTTATTATACATAATGCTATATGATGCAATTTATGTTTATTTCATTTTTACATATTATAATCATTGAGATTTATGAATTCAATAAATTTACAGAAATCATTTATGTTTTTGTTGCAGGAATTCCAATAATATTTACAATGTGTTCCTATGAACATTCTTCCATACTTCAAAATCTTGATCTGATAGATAAATGTTTATTAAATCTCCTTGATCACAATTGACAAACTATTCACGTGTGATATAAGATCACAAACTAGTATTACCCAGCTGTAATTTGTTTTATATCAAACAATTGCTTGGTTTAATTATATTCTCCCCTTTTCCTTTTTATGTTTGATAACAATATTTTCGTTGATAGTAAATGTTTATATATTCACTATCAATAATTTTTCTTTGAAATAAATATATATATATATATATATATATATATATATATATATATATATATATATATATATATATATATATATATATATATATATATATATATATATATATATATATATATTTGAGACTTTATAAAATTATATTTACATAAATTGATTTATAAAAGCAGATAAGATAAAAAAAGCTTTCTAGAATGAAGATATTTGAAGCATAAAAGTTTATAATTAATAACTATAAAATTTATGTATTAATTTATGGGAACATAGCAAAATTATATTTTGTATTTATCGTAAAATGCACATATGAAAATTTTTAAAAATAATATTTTTGTAAAACACAATAAAAGTCACGAATTATTTACATTTTTATAATTAATTATTTTTATTTGAACTTTTATTTGTAAGCATTAATTCATGCAGTTTTTTAATCGATGCTTTATTTACAATTTTTCAAAAAATATTCATTCATTACATCTAATTTTGCATCCTTGCTTTTACTTTAAAAAAGCAGAATCAGTTTATAAATATTCATCACACTTTTAAATTTCGCTATAAATTCGTATGAAGAGTGAATTTTAAACAAATTGATCAAAAGTTAACCTGAATATTTAGGAGAAAAATGTTTTTATAAATCATCAGTGTATTGTAAATAACTAGTTTGATTTAAGTAAAAATTGCCACAAAAGTGTTGATTTTATGATTTACATTTTCATGTCTCTAAAAAGATTTACAGAAAAAGTTTCATATAATAAATACGTATTGCACTTTTCATATTTAAGAATAAAAATTTAACTAACATCTGTTTGAAATACTAAAGGCAATGCTTTTTAAAATGATTTTAAAGGCAATAAAAAATTATAAGATTGAATAATTAATGCTTGAGAATAACAATGTTAAACTATAAAGCTAAAATTCAACATTTGAATATTCTGAGTACATATATAAATTTTAAGAACTGTCATTTAAATTATTTAAATAAATAAGAAATATACTCATTTTTCGTAAAATAAATATCTTCATTTTTTTCAGATTCCTGAAATCTCTGAGTGATTCAAGCTGTTTAAAATCAAGGAAATAATGGCCAGTAGTTATTTATTTTGTACATAGTCTTGTGAATAAGAAGGCATGATGATATCAAGAGTAATTCAATGTTTCATGTAGTATTAAAGGTGACATAGAAACTTAATAATGGATATAATAGTAGAGAATATCGTTGAAAATGTTGACAATAGTACAGAAGCTGAGCTCTTTGAAGAGCCGATGTCAACAGAAGAAGCTATTTTTACAGCTGTAATACTGAGTATAGTAATTCTTTCCACAATAATAGGAAATATTCTTGTGATCATATCGGTATTCACGTACCGACCGTTGCAGAACGTCCAAAACATGTTCATCGTATCTTTGGCTGTAGCTGATATTACTGTGGCAATATTAGTGATGCCATTAAATGTTGCATACACTTTGATGGCACAGTGGAAGTTTGGTTTACCTATTTGCAAAATGTGGCTGACATGTGATGTTTTGTGCTGCACAGCATCCATTCTAAATTTATGCGCGATCGCTCTCGACCGTTATTGGGCTATACATGATCCCATAAATTATGCTAGCAAGCGTACTTTAAACAGGGTACTGTTGATGATTGCAGGCGTATGGGGCGTAAGTCTCATTATATCAGCCCCTCCTCTAATCGGCTGGAATGATTGGCCAGAAGAGTTCGCTGAGGATACTCCCTGTATGTTGACAGAAGAGAAAGCATATGTTGTGTTTTCTGCAAGTGGTTCGTTTTTCATTCCCTTGGCTATCATGATGGTAGTATATATCAAAATATTTGAAGCTGCCAAGCAAAGAATTCGGAGTAAGGCGAAAGCAGCAGCTAAATTAGCAGCTATGAGAAAAAGTCCTGATACAGCATCCTCTTCCATCCCTCTTAAATCTATACAATCAGAAATTAGCACAATAGCGGTCACAGACGATTCGACTTCTTCATCAGCTAATAAAGGATCTGATGAGAAAAATGACAATTCCGGAAAGGATGTAGCTACAACAGAATTTGCAAACAACCAAACTTTAAAGCCACCCCCAGCAGTACCAGCAAAGCCAGCTGGCAGGACACTAGTACCCGATGGCAATCCACGACTAACAGCGACAGTCCGGCATTACATGAGGGAAAAACAGAAGATCTGTTTATCAAAGGAAAGAAGAGCTGCAAGAGTGTTGGGGATAGTCATGGGTGTTTTTGTCTTGTGCTGGTTACCATTCTTCCTTATGTATGTCATATTACCTTTCTGTGAAAGCTGTTATGTGTCATCCAGAGTAGTAAATTTCATAACATGGCTAGGCTATTTTAACTCTGCATTAAATCCTATCATTTATACTGTGTTCAATACAGACTTTAGAAAAGCCTTCCTTTTAATTTTGTGCCGTAGAAGGTAGTTACAACTCTATCAGTATTTGTAAGGCAATAAAAAAATTGTATGATTTAAAGAAGCTCTATGAAAATCATACTCCGGTCGCTATATTCGTTACCTGTTGAACTCTTTGGATAATGTATGTGTATCTGTGGAATATATGTGTAATAATTGTTAAGTGTTTCATTACGTGAGAAAATTTAAATCGAATTCTACATGTATGTATAGCAATAAAGCAATTTACTGTTCAGTTTTTCAAATGGAGTACATATATAATAATAATTAAACTGTTTTGGTGTTCATGTGTCATAGTGTCATTATTAATATAATATACGAAAAAAAGATAAAAACATTAGAAATTGTGTCTAACAAATAATAAGAACAAAATAGTTTCCTTATAACTAATTTATTGAACAAATAATTGGTAAATAGGTTTTTACTTTTCTTTCAGTTCATATTTATTCATTTTCATAAATTTTAAAATACAAAATTAGATTCAATCGAGATAAGCATTTAAAATATTTTATTTAATTAAAATATAATTGAATAGAAAATATGCAAAAGTAAGAAAATAGAAATTTATACTATTTTAATTTTTTATTTATGCTATTTTAAGCTATTATTTTATTAATCCATAATGTAACCAAAATTATATTAAATAGTTGCGAAAAACTAAATTATATTAAACAGTTAGTATAATGCAAACAGGTTTTTTCATTTCGTAATTGAACTTTTCCCTTCAGAAATATAATCTCGTTAACATTTTTAAGAATTATGAAATAATTAATTAAAATATCAATGATGGAGTAATGGAATTAAAACATTAACAAATTATGTAGATTTATTTCTAAAATCTAAAATTAGAATCTTTTTTATTTGAATTAAAAAAAAAATCAGCTAAGAAGTAAAAACATACTAAATCATAAATTTAATAATTTATATTGTTCTCAAATACATTTTCAAATTTCTTTCCATGTAATTTTTTATAATTACCAATTTTGAATTTCTATTTTTCTAATAAAACATGAAGAAATAAATTTAAAATGAGTTACAACTTCAATGATATAAATAGTTTTGTTTTATGTGCTTAAAATGCAGGATTTCTTCTAGTTTTAGAAAAGTTTCAAAGCGCAAAGTTTTCTTCGAGCCACAACAAAAACACTAACAATATTTCTTAACAACATTACAAAGTATTAACAACATTACGTTAACATATTATTAACAACATTACGTTAAAAAACATATTATTAACAACATTACGTTAAAAAACATATTATTAACAACATTACGTTAAAACATATTATTAACAACATTACGTTAAAACATATTATTAACAACATTACGTTTTAACAAAATATTAACAACATTAATTTAACATAGTATTAAGGGTTCAATTTCTTTCTTTTTCAAGGCCACTAATTTAGCCCAATGATGATACTAAATGAAAATGTATCATCTTTGGGATACCGATGATGATTTAAATGAAAATGTTTGCTCAGTATTTTGTACTTTCAAATACATTATTTATTGAAATATATTTGATTTAAAAATGAGATTTTACTTCAAATACAATATCTGGAAGCTCATCTTTTATTTACTTAAAATCCCCTACAATTTCAATGTTATTTTTTTATTTTTAAGGACCTTCAAACGAATGCAAATAAATAACTTTAAAAAATATATTAACAAAATAAATGCATTTCTGAGGAAAACATCTACAACTGAAATTAAGTGAAGTTTCCTATTTCTTAGATTATACATTTTTATGCTACATGCATTAATGGCATACACAACTTTATATCACCACGTTTATCATTTCATGTATTCGAATTCTTATAAAATACTCTGAAAGTTAATTCAAGATCAACTAACATGACACGAACTTATATGAATTTATTGTTATCATAAAGAAACTATATGTACTTTACTTTACAACATTTAATCTTTATGTTCTTAACTATTTTATGCTGAATTACTTTGATTTTTGCAAAAATTACTTTAGAAAGGATATAGACTTAAATTTTATGTAGAAATAATTATTTCATTATGATAAATTGTCCTAGGAAATTTAACATTTAATTACATTTTTATAACTGAAGAAAAAATTTTTTGTATGCCAAATTAAGATAAATAGCATATTAATGTAAAGTTACCTGAACATTTGTTATATTAGTTAAGAATATGTAGGGAGAAAATATTTTCCCACTTGCATATTTTAATTTCAGAGAAAATATCTGTTAAAAGTGGCTTTTATAAATAAATGCTTTGTAAAAAATGAAAATTAAAATACAAATGATGAAGAATATAAAACACTCCATGAGTATTTACATAATTTTAATAACCAGATTTTCTGAAACAAACGTTTTAGCTAATAGCTCCCTTAAAAAAAATAGTCTAAAAATATCAAAATAATTTATTATGCACATAAAGTCAAAAATAATTATTATCATTTATTTAAAGCTTTAAAGTTCGCTGAATTTATTGAAAAAATATGTTAAATAATTTTGTATTTATGCTTTTTAATATACATTCAAAATTTCTATCCACAAAAAAATCTCTAAATCTCAAATAAAATATTGCATTCAAAATTTGCATAAATAAACAGCTCCTGATCATGTAAAGATTAAAAAACCAGATTAAGAAATTAATATAACATGGCTATTTTATAATTAAATATTATATAACAGAATCACATCACTTTAATTATTATAATTTTATTTCAAAATGATTTATTTATTTTCTATTCTATTAACATTTAGATTCATGCATATCGTCACAAAATATCAGTTTTTACAACTTATCGTATAGATAAGAGTTTTCAAATAAATATTTAAAATTAATAGACCTTTTAATTTATATGGTACAATATTTTTGATGTATTGAAATTTTCGTGATTTTGAATACATTGTTACAATATGTTGTAATGTTATATAAAGTATATAAAAATTTTCTATGAAAATAAATTTCTATTTATATTTTATTTATGCCTATTTTAAAAGTTTAAAAGTTCAAAAGGTAAAAGCCATTACTTATTAAGCTTGTTTTTATCTATACCTATTTACTAGTGAACTAAATTTTTGATATCATTTTGTACTTAAATAAAAGTGATACAAAATGTCATTTTCCGAAATTAAAAGATTACATAGCTAGTAAAATTTAATAAAATTTTATTTGAAAAATGTACACATTCATTTATAAATATTCTTTATTTAATATCTATTAATACATAATTATTTAATTTTTACTATTTCTTATTTCAACAACTGTAAACATATTTTGTAAATATTGGTTATAGTTATCATTACATTCAATATCCCACAATCATGTTATATGCATACCAATAACCATATTCAACCCTATATTTCAATGGGAAACTAATTTGATAATTGAATAAAAGTAATTTGCAACTTCAGAATAAATAATTATAAAAATGATTTAGAAATATTTTATTTTGATTGAACATATAAGACAATTTCAACTCTGTTATAAAAGTTAATTTTTACATCAAAATGTTTGCAACGGTGTCCTCTATGAGATTCAATTTGGTTCTAGACATCTCTAGTGTTCTAAAATTTTCTAATCAGCCCCCTCCCCCTTTTTAAGAATTCAAATTTCTGTGTCTTTTTAGTCGGATTTTGAATAATTGAGGAGTGCTACAACTTAAACCAAGGGATGTTAAATTTTAATACATCAAATTGCTTGCAACATTCTCCTCTACAAGATTCAGTTTCGCTCCAGACATTTCTAGTCATCTAAAATGAACTAATAACGCCCCCCCCCTTTTTTTTAAGAATTGAAATTTTTCAGTCTTTTTTTTTTTTTTTTTTTTTTTTTTTTTTTTTGGATTTTAGATAATTGAAAAGTGATAAGACCACAACCATGGGATATTTAATATTAATACATCAAAATCATCGCAATATTTTTCTCTGCCAGATTCAGTTTGGTTCCAGACGCCTCTAGTCCTCTAAAATGTCCTAATCAGACCCCCCCACCTTATTTTTAAGAATTTAAATGTTTGTGTCTTTTTGGTAGGATTTTAGATATTTGACGAGTGCTAAAACTTAAACCATGGGATGTTAAATGTTAATACATCAATTTGTTTGCAACAGTCTCCTTTGCAAGATTCAGTTTGGTGCCAGACATTTCTTGACACCTAAAATGTCCTAATCAGCCCCTTATAAAATCAATTTGGTGTCTTTTTGATTGTATTTTAAATAATTGAGGAGTGTTATGACTCCAAAAGTAAAACACAAAAGTTGTAGTTTCAGTATAACAAAATCAGTAACCTTAATAATGCCGTAAAAAATACAAATAATAAAACTGAGTCTGTGTTTCTGTTCCTTTTACCAAACTCCATAAAACATGCCTTTATTACTTTATCATTCTATAAAAATCATTATTTTGAATATTGAAAAAACACTTTTCATTTTGATAATTTTTTACTGTGGAATGTGGATTACATATGTCATTTACATGAATACAAATCAGTTTAAATGTATGACATCATTTATGATATAAAGAAATTAGAGCTTAATTTTTTTGGAGACACTTCATTTCGTAGTTTAAAACTGTTTAGGCAGAAAGATAGAAAATAATATATTAAAACATTTCTGAATCGTATAATTATTATGTACTGTTGAAATACCAATGACTTATAAATTCGGAAACCAAAAAACTAACCACGTACATATAATTTTGAAGCATTAAATTCATCTGAAAATATTTTGATTACATTTTGAGAAATAACATTCATGTAATATTGAGAAATAACAATTCAATTTCGGGAAATAACATTTAAATAGAATCCATCATAAAGAAGTAAATAATATTTTTATTTACTTCTTTACGATGTAATTGTAAATAAAATTAAATTTAAAAATTTAGTAAATATTATATAGTACACATTTTGAAATTTATACTCGTATTATTATAACAACCATGATCAATGTTACAACAGATAAAATATCTATACAATTTATATAATTTTTTAGTATTATTCACACATTATTGGTAATATTAGTTTTCATTTAGAATTTCCAAAAAACTTATTGAATTATTTATATGAATTAATTGATAAAAAATAATTAGTATGAAGACGAATTTGAAAACCAAATTTATAAGAAAACTCCATAAACCATAAAGGAAATATCAATTAATGGTTATATACTTTCAGTAAAGTCAGAACAATGTTGTATGGTATGAAATCACATGGAAATATAGGGTTGAAATCATTTTCATAGTGCATTAATGAAAATACTAAACACAAGAAAGAAATTGCACGAACTAGATGGGAAAAAAATTTACCATTCTTAACTAAGCAAATTTGATGGAAAACCTTTGGCACTCACCCCATTACAAATGCTGGTACTAAATGAAATACATTGCAAAAGTGGATAAGGCTCCATTGAATTGGTGTATTCGATCACCAATTCTCACTTACGTTGATTACTTCGGCTAAGAATATATCAAGGCTTAGGTAATAGAACTCTCGTTAACCCAGATGAGGATCGCATTGCACGAACTGTAGTACCTGTTCGAGATAACCAAGACACGATAGAGTTACCAACTGAGAAAAATCCATGGCCATATGTGGATACAGTAAGGTGTTTTATTATATTGGACTGTTCGAACACTAGTTCTCACTTGTGCTGATTATTTCCTTCAAGAATACGCCAAGGCCTAGGTAACATAGCTTTCGTTAATTCAGATAAGGATTTTGTTGCACGTATCTTATTGCCTGTTCAAAATATCCAAGAAACGCTTGGTATTTTTTTTTCGCGAAAATTAATACATCAATGAGTCAAAGATGTGAGGTTTACATCAATGCTCTATGAAGAAATGTTAAATACCATATTTTATGAGATAGATTGTCTCTTTATGTTCCATTCTTTTTTCACTAGTATTTGTTGTCCTAAAAATTGAAAAAAACTGCTGCTTTTCTTTCTATTTGCGTTTTTCTTTTTCATGTTTCGTGTCGTTACTACCACTCCTGAAAATCATTCTCGACTTCACTTTGCTATTAAAGTTTCCATCACTTTTAAAAACTCTATCGCCGCTAAAAATTTGTTACCATTGTACAATGCAACCTGTATATGTTAATATATTTTTAATGAATTTTACAAAATATTTAGCTATGTATACATAATTTAGTTTTAAATAAATTAAATACTTAAACAGAATTGCAATTAAAATTTGCTTTTTATTATAAAATATATTGTTCTTGATATTTCTTGGTTAAATCATAAAGAATATATTTACGAATGTCAAAATAAATTAACTAAATACTAAAATATACTCTATTATAGAACTTCTCCATTGTATGAAAAATCCACATATACTTTAAAAAAGCTTTTCCATAAAATATTGACTAAATTATTATAAAAATAATATTATAATTTATTTTAAGTTAGAATACAAATATCAGAAAAATTTTATAATTGCTTTTCTTTTGAAAACATATATCAGCTCATACAATATCATGCACATGATTTGTCAAGACATTTTCCAATCCTGAAATAGCATGTCCTTTTCTAATACAGAAGATTCTTCAACAACAACAGTAAAGTATTTAACATTTATCATAAGAGACAATTTTTCTGAACTTCCCGCTGATTTGACAAGATATTTTTCAAAGATGAAAGATTAGTATATTTTCAAATAGCCAAAATTTGAAATCAATTAAAATAACAACTTCTACATGGTATGCCTTTCTTTATGTTTTTAATAACAAATATTTCTACAAAATTATTCCTTATCGTTATTCTCCTTGGTTTTTTTTATAGAGAGACAATGAAAGCATAAGAAATGCTATTTCTAACAGTAAAATTCGAATTAATTAAATATTTGATGCTCCACAGTATATTATATATATACATTATACGTTGCATTATTTTATTATTACATTATATTATTAATAAACTATAAGGAATTATACATTATATTATTTATTTATATAAAGCAATTAAAAAGTTTTGAAACATTAAATTATGGTGCCTTATATTAATGATATTTATTGATTTTTCATTTAGAATAAACAATAACAGCTCGTGCAATATTTCTAACAATAAATAACAAAATTCTTATGTTTATAAATTTGATAACAGTCGCAAGTTAATTCAACCATAACTTTCAATTTTAAAAAAAAATTAATTCCCTAAAAGTTTTGTTATATTAACTATTTTCACGTAAATTTTAAGAAACATTTTTTAATCACGATAAAAATTTAGACATTTATGGCCATTTTACATCTATATTTCATTCATCATCTATAGCTATGTAGCAAAATAATTATTAGATTTAAAGTTATTGCATGTAAAAGTGTTCCTTCACGTAATTTTCAATTTAAGAAAAATAATGATTATATTTTACATATAAGTGAAGAGTTTATTTTCCATGAGTAAAGTTTATTTGTTATTATTTATTTGGAAATATACATATGCATACAACTTACATATTATAAATATGTTTAGAATTTTAAAAGTATGTTATTTATACTAAATGTTGAAATTGTACATCTTACTACGAAAAACATTTAGCTCATTTTAAATTAAAAATGACTAAGTAAAATAGTTTTACTTACCTATAACAAAACTCTTTGTTTAAGAAATGAAAATGACGTGACACTTAAATAAAAGAAAGTGACACTAGAAAGGATTTTATATATTTTTGAATATTATAACTGAAGAAAATTTAAATTAAATATTTTTTCAAACATAAATTCATTTTTTTTTAGAATTTAAGATATAAAAATATCTTAAGGAAGTTTCTATTTTAACCATTTGTATTGAAAACGTAATTCATTTTACAGGAAAAAAACAATAAATATGTTATCTTGTTTGTAATTATAAATGTTTGATGTCTCATATGTTGGTATTTAAGATGCACTTACGAGTCTAAAATTTTAATAATATTTTGCTCCAGTTTTTCAGTATTTGAAGGGGTTATATATATTTAATATGTAAACAAAAAAGGTGTGTTGCTTAATTTTGTCGAATTAATTTACAACGTGAAATGGATATGCACGTACTATGTTAAATGGATTAAGGCTTGCTTGGAAGTTTTGATAACATAATTTTTACATTATTGTTTGAGGCTGTTAAGTTATATAATTTGTGGTGTTAAAGATAACTCCTCATTGGTTCTTCTTGGACTAATGGTTAAGTATAATGTTTCATACTGAAAAGTTGTTGTTGATGTACTATGATTAGGTTAACTCTCAACAATACTATAGCAACTGATGATGGATATTGCAAATTAGCTTTAAGTTATCAGTTCGTTCATCTCGGCTCTAGGGAATATTTTGTAGGTCTTTATTCTTAAGATGGGAATAGGTCTTTCCAAATATGATAGGTTCCTTCAGGATAATAATATATTGGAATGGTAGGCTGTTTTACTTTGACTACAGCAAACAAGCTTTCAAGTTGATATTTCCTAATTTGTTATCAGATGTGTTTTCATGAAAATGAAGCAGAACAGCGTTTTTCAAAATAAAATTCCTTGGTTCAATTTCAAACAGTTTTAAACATAGGAAAAAAACCAATATTCTGTCTTCTGTTTATTCATCAGAAAAAATGATATATTTGAGGAAATTCTGGGTTTTCTTCTTTACGACTCGTAAAGGTGGATCATTATCTTTGACAATATTTTCCCCGCTTGTTATTTTTATTGCATTTCTGTATCACAAAAACATTTATTAATTAACCAATTTGCTTTGCAAAATTAAATTACATCCTACAAATTTAAGTAGGATTTTTAATATTTTGATATTTACAACGAATTTCCACCAAGCTTCATTTACAATATTTTTATAACTCAATAACAAATAAGTTAATATTTACGGTACAATCAAAATCATTTGGTACAATGATTAGTCTTATAGTGCAAATGAAATATTTTGTTTTACAA
Organism: Latrodectus elegans; assembly: GCA_030067965.1. Lineage (NCBI taxonomy): Eukaryota > Metazoa > Arthropoda > Arachnida > Araneae > Theridiidae > Latrodectus > Latrodectus elegans. The sequence continues at coordinate 33,768,804 of CM057813.1, forward strand.
AATATTTAATTTCATATTTTGAATTATTTTTCTTTAATTATGTTTATAATATGGAACATTGTAGTAAAATTATATGTTGAATATAAACAGGATTGTTGAGTTAAACACACTGCAGGACAATTGCTAAGGACGGATGACAAATTGTAATGTAGCATAACATTAAGCGAGACATGAGGCCTATTAGGTTAAAATATAGTTGCCAAACTGTTCAGACATTAGAATGAAGAATATTTTTTGTTCTGGAAAGTAGAAAAGCTGTGAAACATCTGAAAGAAAAAAATGTTCATTTGATGCTGCATACGGAAAAATGGAACAATGCATCTAAAAGTCAGCAGACAACTTGAAGAAAGGTATAAGTACAGGATATGTCCACCGTGGAATGGGATGCAACTTTCCACACGTCGCATCATACTTAGCACAACATTATACATCAACTGTTAAGACCATTTATACAATTCCTCTTTGTGTGCATGTATGAGGATGTTCTTATTTGTCGGAAGATAGTTTCGACCAGCAACTTGCCTCCCCAAAGCATCCCACACATTTTCAATAGGGCTTAGATCTGTAGAACGAGATAGCCATACGAGGCGTTGAATACCTTCGCAGTCTAGACAATCCTTAACAGATAGTGTTCGAAGAGATGGTGCGTGTTCGTCCATGAAAGTAAATTTATTACCGGCAGCACCACGGAACAGATGAACATGGAAAAGAAGAACATCATTAATGTATCGTTGGCCCGTCATAGCCCCATTTACAACCACATGTAGGGGCGTGCGGCCATTGATCATGATGCCGGCCCATACCATGACACTGCATGTCGAATATCGGTCCCTTTTCTGGATATTTTCTGCACGATAAGCAGTACCATTCTCGCAGATCAGTTGGAGTCTACAATCCGATGACAGACTTAACCTACTTTCATTTGTGAATAGTATGCATGCCCAGTCCTGTTCAATCCAATTGCGATGATCACGACACCATTGCAAACGAGTAGTACGGTGCTGTCTGGTCAATGGGACACACATAACAGGTCTGCGGGCGCACAACCCTCCTCCCCTCAAACAACTGGCAACAGTTTTTCGGGAGATCTACTTTCTTGAGGAAGCAAGAAACTGATTTGCTACCTGCTGAGCTGTGGTGCGCCTGTTCCTTTTTGCTAATAGGACGATATATCTGTCTTCTGCAGGCGTCGTACTTCTAACACGACCTCCCCCGTGACACCCACTACACATTCCAGTAGTTTTAAATGACTTCCAAAGCCATGACACAACGCTGTGAGCGATGTCGAACTCCCTGGCAACATTATTTTTATTTTTTGCCCTTCTTCGGTCTTTCCAATTATTCGACCAAACATAAAATGATCTAAGTGATGTTGGAAAGACATGCCAAAAATTTCAAGTTCGTCTATTAAATCTTTCCTGTAAAATTTTGACTTGAAACAACAACTGTCCACACGAGTCAAAACCTTTAAATCTCTTATGAACGCTATCACATGTTGAACAGACGTGGAAAAAATTTCCATATACATACTTCTTTTTACTATATTCCGCACTTATTCTAATTTTCCACGTTTTGCTTCCTTTCATTTTGTTGTTGCTATGGTGGATATTGTTATCCATCCTTAGCAATTGTCCAGCAGTGTATAATTCTAACATGTACTTATTAAAACGTTTTAAATAAATAAAAAAAATTTCAATGCCAATTTTATATATTAAAGCATTAAAAATAATATTAAGCTATAATAACTTTATTTAATGTTGCACCCACTAAAATTATAAAAGTTTCAGTTGCACAGCTTCCAGTTACTTCAAAAAATGATTGCAAAAACTTAGAATTCAGAAATAATATTTGAAATATGTTTGTCTATTGGAAGAAATTTCTATGCATGTAAAAGAATACTCTTATAAAATATGAAATATTTGATTTAAAGTAATACAATACAATTCTAGAAGTTCAACAAAATAGTTCTTAAAGTGTTGTGACATATTTTGTCAACAAATAATACCCATCCTGTAAACAGATGAAAAAATATAGCACTAAATTACAAAAGTTTAGCTAATTTATAAGAACCTTCTGTTTTCAGAGTACATTTTTCTCAGTTTTGTTTGTAAAATTTTTGTAGCAATAAATTGTTGATAAAAGCACTGGTGACTTAATTAGTGTTGCAACTGGAAACATAGTTTCGTTTTACATGTAACTTTGGACATCGAGTTTGATAAATTTCTTAAATTGATTAAATTAATGATTTATTAAATGTATGTATTTCTTCTTGATAAATATTGCCACAAAGGAGTAAGAGTTGTTCTATAACTTAAGCAATGTTTTTATTATAAAAAATATATTTTGAGATCGAATGATAATGCTTTAACAATGTGATAAAATTTTTGATAGTAATTTTATTTTAATTTATTCATATTATTATTATTATTATTGGTGTTAAAAGTGTAATTAAATAAAATATTAATTTAATTACTAGTCTTCAGATCATAAATATTTGAAAAAAAACATGTTTTTACATAAATTTACTTTCCAATTACCTGTATAATTAGAAGATGTTTTAAAAGCGAAATATCTGTCATCATTAAATGTATAATTATTGTGAATTTTGCTGTAATTGATTAGGTATTTTAATTTTTAAAATTGATATAAATGTATATAAATAAATATTATTACAAATAAATAGTGATGAAATTAAAGTTGATATAAATGAAATTCTAAATCATATCTATTCATAATTGCTATGGTTTCATAAAGTTTCTTAAACCTTAAATAGTATCGTACAATTTCTAATATTTGGAATAACTTTCCCACCTTAATTCATTCAAAAACCACATCTGTATGAAAAAGATGTATGATACTTTACGTTTGATGAAAAAGATAAAGTATGGTTGATGCAAAAAGTATTATTATAAAAATTTATAAATGTCATAGTTGAAGCCATTTTCTTATTTTTTTTATTTATTACGGTGAGGCGTGCAAAGTATCAAGAAAAATTTGCATCGTTATTTAAAATAAAAGTTTAGTAATAGCGTCATGCTATCATATTTCCCCCCTCCTACCTGCCATTGAATATTGTATTCTATTATCAAGAAGACTAACAAACGTGTCCATGCCTTAGCCATATATATTTAAAAACGCGTTTTTTAAGCAATTTGAAATAAAACTTCTTTAAATGTTAAATATGCTCAATACCTAGTAAAATAGTTTTCATGATAGAAAAATTGGAATTTACTTTGTATAGAGAAAATTGTTTTTTTATATATATTCATGTATGAGATGAAACAATGAGAAAGAATTTCCAGGATTATTATACTAACATGGCTTATTTGTGGCATTTTGATAAGTTATTCCAACGTTACATATTTGGAGATTTTTCATGAATCTAAAGTGTTGGAGTTTATTGGGAAAGATTTTTGAAGGCCAAATGTCTGTTGGAAAATAATATATTGTTGTTTTTTAATTAATAAATTTGATTCAAATTGATTTCTTAAAACGTTGATCTATGCTGAGTAGTAAGGGGTTAGCTATTATATAGTTTGTAAATCTTTTATATTCACTTTTGATTGGTAATATTATTGTTTTTGCAGTTGAATGGAAATTTAACATATTTTACGTCGATATTAGTTAGATTAGTTATTAATTACACTGTTAAATAGCTTTTGGCTATAAATTTTAATTGTAAACTGTTAATTGATTTAAGACTTAACTGATGATACAGTCATATTCATTGCATCTTTCTGTAATATTGATCTCCATTCATATTGAAATTATTTACAAAATCCTTTGATTACATTAATGAATTAATGAGATAAATGAAACATACAATTATCTACTTACTAAGTTGCAAGTTGAAAATAGGAAATAAACGTAATTTGTTTAAATATACAGTTTTATTCTATGAAATTTTCGATTTACATGTGATTATAATATGAAAAAATAAATGACTAACATCAATAAAAAGCTTATAAAATGCAATAAGCATTCATGATTTTATGACTTCTGCATAATAATTGTATTTAAGATAAAAAAAAAGAAATCGTGTGATTAAATAAAACATTTTAAAGTTATTGTCATTGATTTTTGGAACGCTGTACATATTTTCTCTATTTTTTCACTATATTTTTCATAAAATAACGTGCTAAATATTCCAAATGGCAACAAATATCTATGTGTATTTCCGTGCTGTTACTCGAAAATATTAATTTAATGAAAACAAAGTGTTTGAATTAAATCTTTGAGAAAAAAATCTTTTTATATAATTTATTTCCTTTTAATGAGAAATTAATAATTCTTGTTTATTGAAATTCATTCATTTTTTGTTCTGGATTGTTTCCTTGATTATGCTTTTCTTAATTACTTTTAAAAATGGTTATTTTCCTCAATAAAGCATTCTTTTATCTTGTACAGGAATCTCCTTCTGATTCATCAACGTTCCTTTTATTAAGGGAAAAGTAAGGCTTTCTTATCTGAACAAATGTTTGCTTTCCTTACACTTTATTGAGTACTACGACCCATTCTTAGATTTATCCTATGAATTCTGTCAAGCTCCTTAGATTTTCTGGATTATATAAAAGAAGTTGTGCTGGCTATAGTAATAAAATGTTCTTTCCTACTTGCCTATTTCTTATCATTATTCTTGACCATTGGCTTTCGAGTTTATAAGACTTTATTTCTTCTTGTGTTTGCAAATTGTATATTCATTGATAAACTTTCATGTATTGATAGATGTAAGGAAAAAACAATTTTATTTCAATGTTTATTTCAAAATTTAAGCACAAAACTCTTATTTTCTGCGTAATTTTCACCTAAGATATCTGATAATTTAAAAAAAAAATTGATATTTATTAATCTGCATGCTATACATTCTAAGTAATTTGTGTTTTGTTTGCTTAATGTATCGTTTTAAAAACGCGGATTATTTCATTCAGTCTTTTCAATGTTGTAGGTTGTATTTCCATTTCTGATGGTTAATTTTGGAATTAACCATCAGAAATGGAAATTAAACCTACGAACTGTTGAAATAAAATCCAACACATTTTTTTCTAAAAATAAAATATCGTTGCTAATCCCCCATATATATATATATATATATGTGTGTGTGTGTGTGTGTGTGTGTGTGTGTGTGTGTGTGTGTGTGTGTGTGTGTGTGTGTGTGTGTGTATGTGTGTGTGTGTGTGTGTGTGTGTGTGTGTGTGTGTGTGTGTGTTTACACATGTGGGAGTGAGTTTGATACCAAGTTGGAATCATTGTTTGTATAATTATTATTATTATAACAAACAATCATAAATAGAAGCATCCTTTATCTTATTACTTGATTTACAGCATATTTAACAAAATAATAATTATTTTGAAATATACAATGAAAAGTGTGCACATATTTTATGTTGTAAATGTAATTGCATCGTTCTCAGGGTAATGTTTTAATTAATCATCAAAATTAGATTAATTTTTTAATGCAAGTTTTTAAATGTATATAGCTTAGTTGTATACCTGCTTTTTGTGATACTTTTTAAGTAAAACATTTATAAAAACGATGAAAAACATTAAAATCCTAATTATGGGTTATGCATACTGTTTTTAAATACTTAAAGTGTTCTAATGTATGGAATAGAGAGCATGATACAAAAACCAGCACTTTATAAAAAAATTGCTTCGCTTATTCCCAAAACACAAAAAATCACTTACAGAAGCAGTGTTTCCAAATCGAGAAGCTTTCTAAGTTTGCTAAGTCAAATGTTAGAAAAATGAAACATTGCTCGTCGTATATCGTCATGTGTTTTATTATTAGAAAGCATACAAACTGGAGGGAAAATTTATAAGGTAAAACATATTTTATTCAAAAGGATCTGCCTGTGAAACAAAAAATCTTATTGTTTAGTCTTAACAGAGACTTTGTTTAGTAAAAAAAGGGAAGGATTATAAAATACGCACCATCAATTTGTTTGATAAATCTTTACAACAACTTTTTTTTTCTTTTTTTTAGTTTAGTTTGAGAAAACTGTTAAAATGAGAAAGACGAACTCATATTTTCAAAAAACTATGTAGAAGTTTGACGAAGATAAATTTATTTATTTTTAAATTCCTTTATTTAATATTTTCACTTTATAAATAAGCACTGTTAAAGTAATTTTTTGAAAGATTAGTTTATTTTCTTTTGAAAATTATTATCTTCATCGTACTTTTTAGAAGCTTTATACATGTCTTCCATCCCAAATTCATCTTACTTCTCTCCATCAATTGACGATTTCTTTCTATTTATAAAATATTATTTTCATACTTGCATAATTTCATACAATATGTCACAACTGTGAATAAAAGAAAATTGTATGAACATATTTAAAATTACTTAAGATTCGTAAGAAACATCAATAGAAACTGAAAATTCACATTCATTAAAACAAAAATATTCTTTCTTTTTTTTTTCTTAGAGAATTAATGACAATTTTTTGGTCTTAAAAATTATACAGTAAAATTTGTAATCCTTGGGACTCAAATCTATCATGCCATAAATATTTCTTTTAAAAGAAAAAAATCAAGAATATAAACTTAAGTAGATTTATGTTATCAATCATCATTTACTATTTAATTACGTATATTGCAGGGGCAGCGATGGAATGGTGTTGTTAGAACAATCTATAATATAGTTCTTAATAATTTAAAATTTTTAACATTTCATGCTTGAGCTTACATAACCAAATGCAAATCTAATAAGAAAAATGTTGTAAAAATATTTTACTGTATGACAATCTTAAAAAGGATTAAAAGCTGGAAATAGCATTAGAGATTTAAAATGTATTTTGACTAGAAAATCCATTATAGTTTAAATGTATCAAGAATTAACTCTTTATGTTTTGAAATCAAATCAACAAATAAGAAATATTTAAGATATACGATTTTAATATGTATAATATTCTAGTTATATATATATAACCATTATCAAGAATAAATAATGTGCATTTTGTGCAAGTTTCTTTGAAAACGTTCTAGCTCTGAATGATAATTGTTAAAATTTAAGGATTTATCTGCTACAGAAAAGCTGGGAGTAAGTTAAGCAAATTAGTTACCTTGTGTGATGGCAGTCTTGATTGGTCTAAATTATTCACATTGATTTGTTGTGAATACCTTAATCAACTGCTGAATGAAATTAGTAAATGCAGAGAACATAAGCTCAATTAAAATTAGCTATTAAGGAATTTTATAAAGTAATTAAAATTTGTAGTATTACAAAATTACAAAGAATGTACCTGATTTTCCTTTGATTGACGATTTTAAATACTTAAGAAGCAATGAATGTGAAAAACAATATAGACTTTGAAAAAATATAATTCCCTGTATTTGTAGTAAAAATAAATTAAATTTCGTAAGATTTCATATTTCACATTACGTCACGTAAAAGAATTCTGCTTCTCAATATAAGTAAATATAAAAATTAAGTATTTCTTTACTTAACTTTTATCTTTATTTATATAAGTATTTCTTTGCACTAATGTCAAAGGTTAGATTGGAATAATATTCTGAGGAAAGCATGTATGCATCTAAGGCTGTCTGGCTACTGAAGAAGAAAAAAATGGCTGAGTTTGAAAGAGATCATACATTATACTTCTTTTTTGAGTAAAATATGTCTAAATTGTCTATTAATGTGGCTATATTCATAAATAGTGTTTTAATTTTCTAACGCAGTTTTTGTGTCTCAGACAGAACAACCTATTCAAAATATAAACATATTTATTCAAATAAAAAATATGTAATTTTTCTACATTCATGTACACAAGTTTTATATTTCATTCACTTATAAATAAGAAAATGTAGTTAAGTAAATTGTCTTTGTTTATTATTTATGCGTAAAAATAGCATAAAAGTATTATGCTAACAATAGAAAAAAATATTTGATTTGTAAATTTTAAAATAATACATCATTTCTTCCATTCATACAAAAATAAATATTGAGTGAAGCACAAGGGGGAGATATTAGTGTGAAAGGATTGATTTGTTTCTCCGAACTGGCCAAAAACTTTTTTCAGCAACAAAATAATATTAAAGATCACATCCAAAGCAAACATAAAGATTTATGTTCCTTCCTGAGAAAAGAAGTCTTTCGGTAAAGATAAATACTTTTCAATCTTACGAAAAAATAGTGTATACCATATTAACTAATAATTTTAAGATAAGCATTTTAACATGTGCATATCAATTATATATTTTTTCATTTAACTCTATCTTCCCTTTCACAAATGTGATATAAAACAATTGAAATTATAAATCATACTTTTCAGTCACCAAATAAAATTAATAGTTTATGTTGAACAAAGGTCAATTCAATGCTTTACATTCAATGTCAAAATGCTTGATTCTATAAAAAAATATCCATATATATGTCAATATAAGCAAAAATATAAATTTGAAAATTTTAAAAATTTTTAAACAACATTCTATTCATTTAAATAGAATGGGTTGTCATAGATCGAAGAAAATGATTGTTATAATGAAACGCATTTGCTTAAGCATTGGTACAAATGAAGTGCATTTAGAAACAATGATTAAGTTCTTTATAAAATGTTTTAGCAGATTGTAAAACACTAAATATATTTTTAAAGATTTTCTGCTGCAAATGGGTCTGGAAATTTAGCTCCTATTTAAAGTAGGATTGTGAAATTGACGAAACATTTGACGGAAAATTTCCTCTTGACTAAGGGCATAATCACACATATTTAGTCCAGACTCTCATGTGAGAAAATGAAATATAAATACTAAATTTAATGCAAATAAGCATCTCTAAATTTATGGTCTTAAGATAAATGTGTAAAAATGTAGAGTCGCCTTATTTGGATGGAATTTCTTTTGATCATTTTTAACTTCAAAAAGTACTGAATTCCATTAAGGTAAAGAAAACAGTGATAATGTATGAATTTTATTTCTTAATCCAGGAAATATTTTGTGGGTTCTTCAAGCGAATGAAGATATACAAAGGAAATCTTTAAGTATACTTAATTTTGAAAAACCATTTTCTTTATATCAATAATTTTTAACAAAAATTTATATAGGTTAAATTTAAAAAAATCAAATTTAAGGTTATAAGAAAATTTTAATAATTTTTTAATTAAAAAAATTTATTCATTAATTAAAAAATTTTTATTCATTATTTCAAAAAATAGTATTCCACATTATTAACTGATCATAACAATAGAAAAACCTTATAAGAATTTATAACATTTATATATATATATTATAGAAGCGAAACGACATATAAATTAACAAAATCATTAAAAATTAAAATTGTTATATAGCAAATGTTTATTTTTAAATGTAAATCAAAACAATTTTTAGAATTAATAAAATTATTGATGATGCAGCTAAGCGTTCTATATCCAGAGAAATAAAGAGGAAATAAAAATATTCAGTTTTAATTGAAGAAAATGTTTAATTTCGCTTAATAAACAAATGATGCATATCTTTTATCCTATTCAACATAGCAGAATTTATGTGCATACCACACTTTCAGGAATATATTTCTAGACATAAACTGAATATTATTTCCTCCTAATGGACAAAGTTTGAGAGTGATTCCCTTATGTAATTCTTCTTATTCTGAAGAGAAGAATGTCTGAACTGTCCATTACTGAATTTCCTCACACAAAAGATCTTTCCACTACATATTTTCCTCTCATCAAGAATGACAAATTATGCTGCCTAAAATAACAGAACATATTTTTGGAAACAAGAATATATAACTAAAATTGTTATTAAGAAATGTACTTTTTTGCAAATATTTTAAAATCATAATATTTCTATTTAATATAATGTACTTATTTTATCTAAAAGTATTATCCCCATAATATATTCAGCAAAGGAATACGAATCATGATATATATATATATCCCATATTTCAAACTAAATTTTAGTTAATAAATAGCTAATTGATTCAATATAGTTCACAGTTAATAAATCACGTATTGTAAAATAGTTTCGTAAATTATGCTTGATAAATAACCATAGAAAAGTATAAATTCGTACAATAAATATAGAAACAGATATAAGCTTTTATTATGAACAATTATTTTAAAAAATGCACTGATATCCTTTAAAACAAAAGGAAATGATTAAAAAAATAGTAATTGTGCGATAGAAACAAGTTATTTTTTTAGTTTCTAAAACTCGATAAAATGAGATACTTTGTAACTGATTTTCTTTTGCCGTATGCGTGTAATGCATTACATGAAATTATGCAATATTGCAGAGTCTTAAAATTGTTATTAAAACAAACAATGCTTAAAATATCATTATGAAAGTTTGCCTAATTTTTAAACTTTTTGTAAAGATAATATTCATAACAATATTCATTTCTAAATATATCATGACATGAAAATAATTAAGGCATCAAAAAAAAATAATTTATATTCCTTGGAACAACATCAAAGTATAAAAAATATACTATTCGATATTAAAATAAAATATAAATTTATATCACAAGTTAATATTCTACACCATGTCAACGGTGTCACAATTCAACGGGAAAAATAACTTTTAAAGTCAAAAAGTATAATCAAAAAACGGGATTTATTATTAAAAATAAATTATGTAAAAAGTAGTTTAAAATCAAAGGTAGTAAAAAGTAGTTTAAGGTAGCTAACACATTTTTAGAATGATTTCGCGGCTGTTTAATTAATGTTTAATATGTAAAGATTATTTTTAAAATGTTCGGTCTGATAGCCTTTTTCCGGACTATAAGTCTACATCGTGATCTCCAAGAGCTTTTCGCAATATTTCCAGGGGTATTGCTTTCCATTCCTCTTCCACTACTTTCAGGAGTCCATCTATCGTGGCGGATTTGCGCTCAGAAAGAGCCTTTTTTAACAGACCAAAGGCACAATAGTCCATTGGTAAAACGTCAGGAGACTTCGCAGGGATATGTTGAAAATGTATAAATGCAATACCTGCATTAGTCATCATTTTTTTCAAGGAATGCAGTGGTAGTTTTCAATGTATGACTTAAAGCTTTGCCTTGATGAAGTGTCTCTCTTTGAAAGACATTGGGATAAAGAAGTGGAATTTCTTTTGTAAATATTGGGCGTAAAACCTTATCCTGATAGTAACATGAGTTGATTTTAACATTTCTTTCCACTCTTCGTATTTTTAGTTTCCTATTGTAGGAGAAACTTGCGACAATCATAAATCCCTTACTGAACCTTTCCTTTCATTGACTGAAACGGATTTGTAAATTTTTCTCCACATTTTCAATAGTAAAAAGACCTTTTTTTGTTGCAGTCATTTAAGTAAACGCATGCTTCATCAAGGGTCACAATGGTTTTCCATTTATCTCCTGCTAAGTGGTTTCCATAAATGATTCTACAAAACGTTTTGCTTTGAGCCACATGTCTTGGTAAAAGCTGGTGAACATTTTGTTTTTTAGCATTTTTAAGTTGTAAATATTGGTTTATTATTTTATTTATTCTTGCTATAGATGTATCTACAGACTTTGAAATTGATTTCTGTGTTGGCGAATTTTCTCTTGTTACCAGCCATTTCACTTTAGAACTATTTGAAACAGTACGTACCTTTTAAGGATATTCGTTTGGAGTCTTCGTTCTATATAGAAATAATGATTGATAGTTTTTATCTGTCCATTTAATAATATTGCTTATTTTGCACATAAAAATTTTAATACCATGCATTTCACAATTTCTGGAATAAGAACGTTTATCTTCAGAAAGCGAAAAACATATCCTTCAGTTCACAACACGTTTATATGTGACATTTTGAAAGAATAATAAATTAAAATGTAGGAGAAGATATTTCTCATTTCAAATAATAAGCTGTTGAAAAAAATTTTTATTTTAAAACATTTATTTATTTTAATTCGTTATTGAAATTGTTCTAAAAATGTGTTAACACCCTCTGTATTTACATTAAATGCTATTTATCATTAAGCTATAGATTGTTAAGAAATATCCTAAGTTTCACTTTAAAAATTTCATTCATTTTTATATTATGCTTAAATTGAAAAGTCATTTGGTTAACAGTACTTTAAAATTAAAAAATGTATTCGTTTTTCTCTGTAATGAAGTAAAAGAAGTAAATACTACAAAACTAACAAATGAATGTATAAATGTTACTTGTTAGATTAGTAAATAAATATTTGAAATTTCAACTATTTTTTTAATGATAATAATTTTTTACAATTTAAAAAGCCAAATTTTCATTAAAATAATTAATATGAAATTAATTCTTGATAATTCTTAATTTATTGATTTAATTTTTTCTATATTTATGAAATCTATTTTTACAAAAAAATTAATTTCCTTATACTTAAGAAAATATGTAAGTTTAGCAAGAGTTAAACGATAATAAATGTAATTCATTCATATAATAAAAATTAAGAATCCAAAACTTTTATTATAGTGCTGTTTTAAAGTCTCATATAAAATTGCACAATTCACCATTAAAATGCAACAACAAGAAAGAATTGCCAGAAAGTGGTAAAACTTAACAAACTGAAATAGACAGCAACAAACAAAGAGAGAACAGAACATCCTGAGGAATGAATTGCCTGTCCCTGTCAACCATTTGCTAAATCGAGTCTTCTAAAGGAGGCACGGTATGTAAATGCCGTCCATTCATATTCCAAACGTGTTCAACTGGTAAGAGTTCTGGAGAGCATGGTAATAAGGAAAGTATCTGTGCAGCTTACAGGGTGTTGGCTGATGCGAACAATATGTGGTTGGTTGTTATTTTTCTTATAAAGTTATAGGAAATCCCCTGAAGGTAGGGGAGTATGACCGGCCTCTGTTGAGCATCCAAGTAACGTTTGACTATTATATTGTCGTGAACTCGAACTATATGTGACCTGGAATAGTATGCAATTACCTCCAAAACCATGTTGCGGCTTTGTCAAGCGCTGGAGTGTTCCACAGTTGTTGCAGGATTGGAACTGCTTCTACGTCGACGTCACACATATTTATGAGATGTCACTGAAGCATAGAAGCATGACTCAACTGAGAAGACATTTCTGAGCCACTTCATCTTTCAAATCGTTATAATTTGGCACCATTCCAGACGTTTGAGTTTATGATGTAAGGTCAATGACAGTCTCTTTAACGGATGCCTTGAATGAGGCTACTAGCAGCTAATCAAATTGTTCTTCTCGATAGGGGAACATTCGTGGTGTCTTGCATATGATGCAGAATTTCGGTAGACCTGATTTGGTAGCCACCATAGCATCCTGTCAGGCGCGTCGATCCATGAGTGTCAATGTCACTATGGCTGCGTAAGCATTCTGAAAACGTTCCACAGTTCTTTGTTCCAACTATCTTCATCAATGACAGTTCACTGTGAAAGTTTAGAGATGTCTGTCAACTGAGATTTTCAGTTGAAACCAAACTACTCTTCTCAGTCCTATTACCTTCATACGCTTATTTGTCTAATGGAACTGACTGTCGACGATGGCCTGGAATTCTCCGTAATCATGGGTGTCATTTTAGACAAGAACGAATTTTCAACAATTATTTATTAAGCAGCAATAACGGTGTGAAAATTACCTTTCTGTCAGTTCCTCACATAATAACTTATCTTAAGTGCGCTGGAAAGTTGTGAATTTCACATCATTTTCATAACTTGGAAAGGTGCATCTACTCGAAGTATGTCAAATTTTCTTTCCACTCCTTCTTGATGTTTCACTTTAAATGTCCAACAGTGTATCTAAATAATCATATGATTCTGCAATATTTAAAATTTAATTTATTTGACAAGAATGTAATTTTATATTAACTAGATAAAATTTAAATACCAATCATCTATACTATTATTAAATCATATAATGCAATATTTCTTTATTAAAATTTAAACTCATTACAATTTTTTTATTTCAAATTCATTTTAGATAAAAGAATATCATATATAACGAAAGAGATTTTTAGATTTATAAATATGGATTAAAACGAAAAGGCTAACTATGCAAGAAAATGTGTAAAGAGAATAAAATGTATAGAACATTTTACAGATTTAGATATCTTTATTTTTGATAACCAGAGAATTATTTATAAATGAAACATAGTATTCAGAGAGTTATACTATAAAATGTATTCTTTAATAATATTATAAGTGAAACTTTTAAACAACAATTACGGACCAAAGATCCTTTAGTGCAGATTCTGGTATACAGTGACCTTTGCATTCCCTCTTTAGCTCATACTTTTTTAGGAGCGAGATCACACAGACCTGACTTATCTTAAAAGTGGAAAATCACAGGGCGAGGATGGCATTCATTCTGAGTTTTTACAGCATTTGCGCACGTGTGCTATTAGGAACCTCTTAAAGATCTTTAATGTAAACTGAAAACGTCCCTTCACAAGATCCAATAGATATGCAAAGTTACAGATATTTCTTTCTAACCAGCATATTGGAAAAAACTATATAGAGAATTGTACTAACAATACCTCGAAACAAATAACCTTCTTGCAGAAGAACAAGCCGGTTTCAGACAATTTAGATCCACCAATCAGCTTGTAGCATTTCTTAGCCAGGCTCTCAAGGATGCTCTGGATAAGAGCCATCTACTGACTGTGATTTTTATTGATCTAAAATCTGCCTATGGTACTGTATGGATAGATTATTTCTTTCTAAAGCTTATTAAACTTGGTATCAATCATAATATGTTGAGATGATTTTCTGGCTTTCTTAGCCAACGTATTTGTAAAGTAAGATACGGGAGTGACGCTTCTAAATATCGAGTTTTAAAAACTGGGTTACCACAGAGTTCAGTGCACAGCTGCACCATTTTTAGTATCTAAATAAGAGATCTTATAGACGAACCCAAATTACTGGAATTATATGCCTCCTATATACTGGCGATTTGGTTATATGATCTTAATTCCCAAAAAAACAGGCTATACCACATATCAGACATATCCTGAACCTGGCGTTAGAAGCCTTATAGAAATGGTGTGATAGAAATAACATGAAGGACAACTTGGATATATTTGTAGCTGTATCATTTCCCCTCACATACTAGTTGCTGCAAATTGATTTGTTGTACGGAGGGCATGTCATTACAGAAGCTGATAATTTCTAATACTTAGGAGTAGCTTTCGACCAAAGGTTATTCTGGAGAGCTCACGTAGAAAACACTGTAAGCTGTGTTTCACGTGGAATGACGTTTTGAAACGACTTGGTGGATCAAGATGGGATTATTCAAATACCACCCTAAATTTAATTTAATAATTATTTATTTTTCCCATTCTAACAATTTGCTACGAGCCTTTAATTACAGCCTCTCTAACGATCATTGAATTACTAGATAAAATCCAACCCGGCGCTACGTATTATTACAGAATCAATAAAAACAACACCAACCGATGCCATGTTAATGGTAATTGAAAATAAACCTGTTTATGAATATTCTTCAAGAAAAATTCTTACTAATTTAGAAAAGGATAATCCGACGAATGGATTCATATTTACTCAGATGGATCCTTTGTAAATGACGCAGACACAGCAGGAGCAGAAGTACATAGGAATCTATTCTCTTTCTATACACAAGTAGGAAAAGGAAGAACGGTTTTTGATAGAGAAGTAGCTGTCATTCGTGTGTCCTAACGCACAGCTGTACTGTTTCCACTAGAACACCTTTACAAAGGCCGTCATGTTCTGCGACTCCAAGACAGTGATTCTCGCAGAAGACTCTAATAGAACACTTGCCTCTCCTGATATCCTCGAATGCAAAAATCTACTGATTGGATTGTAAAATTTTTCAAAAAAAAGTTGTGTTACATTGGGCTTGAGGACACGGTTGTGTTTCTGGTAATAAGTTATCCGATTACATTGTTCAGCAGGAAACGTCTAATCAAAAAACATCAAAAAATGAAAGTCCCCTCAATAACACTAAGCTCCTCATTAAGAAAATGATGAAGAACATTATTTTAAACCAATTCTCAGAGAGACACTCTAACAAGACCTGGAGGAACAATCTTCAATTTATCCCTAACTAGCCTAGACTCAGTGGTGTTGGCGAGTTTCGTTTGGCCATCGAGTATGATTGCTTTCTTAGACAACTATGTAGAACTAACATAATGCAAGAACCTTTCTACAGGCTCTGCAATCTTCAGGAAGAGGAGGACGATCGCCACATTCGTCTCAGTGCTCAGCGCTATCAGAACCTTCCTTGCGCAATCGCTACTAGCGTGCTCAAGATATCCGAAGCTCTTTATAGATTTTTCTGTGTTTACTTGTTTTATTATTTTTTCTGTATTTATACGCAGAGGACCATGTAAACGTTTCCATTAAAAATTAAAAAAAACAACCTTTTTAAAAATCGAGATTTTTATGAACAAAAATGTTTTTATATATTAATTTAATAACAGAAGTATTTTAACAATAAAATTGTATTTTTTTAATTATATAAGCTAATATGTTGCCTTTGCTGTTTCGTACCAGTAGGTAATTTAATCTGAAAGTTGACTTCTTCAGTACACACATGTCTCAGCTATCCGTTTATAGGATAGCTTAGCATTCAAAATTCGTTCATACAAGAAATGACGAAGATAGGAGAGCCAGAGAACGAGAGTGCATCCATGACCAAACAAGGATTTGAACCCAGGACAACTCTATACGCAACCAGACACGCTGATCAATATACTGGACCTGAAAGAATAGATTATATATTTATAGCATATGAATAAAAAATCCTAAAAATCTGCAACTATTCGATTTAAGATTTGTAAAATAAATGATTATAAGTTAATATATATATATATATATATATATATATATATATATATATATATATATATATATATATATATATATATATATATATATATATATATATATATATAAGTTAAAAATGTAATCAATTCTTTCAATAATAAATTCTAAAAAAAATTTGTAAACAAACAAAACCGATTGAATGACTTTTAAACTCATTATTATTTTACCTATGTATCTCATATTTTTTTAAAGAACAAATAAAACTTGATAAACACGCACTGGATATGCCTTAATAATTTACTGAATAGACATTAGTCAAAAAGTGTTTTAAAATACTTTGAAACATTTCACCACGTTTTCTCAAAAAAATACCTTCTTTATCAATGTTATACATTATGTCTGAAAATGTTTCACGTCACTATGTAGAAAATGTTTAAAAGTATTTCAAATCATGAAACATCTTTGTATATTAGATTTGAAGAGAAGATTGTAATATGTCTGCTTTAGAACCCTAAAGGTGCGCCCATTTAAAAAAAAACTGAATTAGGAATTGCGTAAAAGTATCACAAAAGAACGCATGTAAAGAAACTTTTCAATGAAAGACACAAGTGTTTTGAAAAATTATATAAAAGATATTCAAAAAGCGCATGATGATAATTATAAATTAATACTTTAATTTTAATTATAAATAACCTTATTAAATTATAATTAACATTAATTAATTGCAATTAACATTTTAGTGAATACATTCTCATAGTCATAGATAACACATTGTTTTTTTAGTATTTTTATTTCATTCACAACTATTTTTCAAGTTTATTTAAAAATTTCATATCATTATGAGACTAAATTTACTTTACAGGACTTACATTTATTCAATGAAGACAAGAAAATATTTTCTATTCAACATGTTTTCGCTTGAATGAGGTAGAAATGGCTTAAGAATACGAGATATATTCTAGGTATACTATTCTAGAAACCTCAAGAAAAATCAAGAAATATCCAGAGTGGAAATCATTAATAAGTAAATGGTATGTGATGGACATTACATGACACATTTTATAAAACCAAAAATGATATACTTGAAATCTTTGGCATTTAGATAACTTTAAAATATCAACATATCCTTTAAACTTTCACACATAATAAATGTAAAAAATGTAATTTATATATTAAAAGCAGATTTTTTTTCAGTTAAATTCCTCTTTTTTTCCCTTTTTTTTTAAATTTTGTTGTATATAGATATTGAAACTACTACAAACTAAAACGAATAAATTATAGAGGATTGATGTAAAAATAGAAATTTCTGACTCATTGAAACGAATCAAAATATTGAAAATGATTTTACACGTATCAGTCAGATGCAAATATACTGATATATAGCATGTTTTTTTATTTCCATAGCACGCTTTTATAATTACAACATCGATAAAATTTCTTATTTGTATAGAATTTTGCTATGTTTTCTCACATAAATAGTTATTTTAAATCGGAAATAGAATAATTGCATGAAAATTTAAGAACGTGAAATTTTCCCCTGCATGAGAGAATTTATGAAGAATTAAATTCGACATAAGGAAAGAAAAATTTTAAAAATATATATATTGCTACATTTTGCTTTATTATCAAGAAATATATTCCTTACTTTAATTCAGTAATTAAATCAGCTGCGTGTTAGCAAATTTTTCAATATTTATTTAATTTTTACATGAAAATATAGATGCTTCTCACATGGTCAATAAATCATTGTAAGGTGCTACATTGTTTTGTTTATTGTTTATTCCTTTTCTTGGTATTAATTTGATTAAAGTAGGTGTTCCTGAATGTATTGATATTTTGATTTTCGGATAAATACTTCCATTTCTAAGTGTCATTATTTTCTAAGTGCCATTTTATTTGCATTTAAATTATGCAAATAATTTTTATTTATATTTTTGACTTTTCTTATAGTTTCATAAATATTTATCTTTCATTAAAAACGTTAATAAAATGGATATACATGTTAAATAAAAAGTATGCCTTAATCACAAACATTTTAGCACTTTTATATACAAGGAGAAAGTACATATATCCTGGACATATACATAAATCTCAAACTTTTTCCAACTTGTTCATTTCTACCGAATAACAAATGTGAGAAAAAGAGAAAAATTTAATGTATTACAAGTTAAATAATTTTTTCAAATTAAAAAAAAAACTACTTTTCCAATAAACTTAATGTATAACTTGTTTTTTGGTAGGTTTTAAATGCTGAGTCCTTAGATTGAATTGCATCCGGAAGTTCAAATCAATCAAGTCCCACTGACAACAGTTGATTCTTAGCCATGATATACATCCAGTATTGAGTATAAATTGGATGCATAAACTCAACTAAAGGTTAAACTATTATATAATCAAGAGTTAAATTTACAGAAAATGGGATAGGGAAATACATACCATTAAATAACTCTTTTGAGTGAGGTAAAAATAAAATACAAATTTGAAATTGAAAGAAAAGATAATAGGAAAAAAAGCAACTCTTTTCTGTGTTGTATATATATATTTTGAAAGATACACAATACTATAGGAAGCTATTTTATATACCATTTGCTTAGTTAATTGCATTATTATTCCTATGACAAAATATAAAAATGTATACTGATTTTGGATTCAAAGTAACTTTTTAAAGTTCTTATAAACATATGATAGTATTCAAAAACTAATGAAATAACATTGGTTTTACTGAAAATATTAGGAAACATTTCTATCAGCAATAAGTTTACAACTGTTTACAATGAATTACATACTTATGCTCAATCTTGCATAAAATGAAAGAACAGATGTATGCTAACAATCTTTTGTGATTTCACGAATCATTAACCTTAAATGGAATTATTCATGGGGAAATATAGAAATTTCTGATGTCATCATTAGCTGTAATTTCCCTAAACAATTATTACATTCGAACACAATTAACTTTAACAGTCTTTATTGTTTGCTTGGATATGCATCGATTATTCCCTCAAGAGCTAATTTGCTTATACTTGTCAGAGTATATGATCATATTTGAATATCTCTTACAATTTACAGATAACTTAGTTATGGTTTTTATCATTCAAAAATTTTATGTTATAGACACACCATTTTTAATGATGCAAGTGAATGTAAAATAATATGTAATACATTTATAAAATAAATAATAATAAGATTAAATAATTTATCTTTAATTTAATAGTCTGTTGAAGACATTCTTCAATGAAAGGTGGTTGACATATTATGCAATTAAAAAAATAAAATAATTTCATAAGCATAATATAATGATTTTTGTGTTTTATATTTTTATACAAAAGCCCCTACATATTGAAATTATATAATAACAAATCAAAAGTAGGATTGTATAGAAAAGGCGATTAATATGGTATAAACTGAAACCGTTGTTTACTTTTGCACAATAATCTTTTTATAAACAATGCATTTATATTTATGAAATTAATTAAGTAAGTACGTTATATTTGTTCGTATTTAAAACTTATATAAGAAAAAATATGTTTTTACTATATATTCATAAGGCACGTATACTTATATCTTAATATATTCTCATGAATACTTCTTTTTCTTCAAAGTCATAGTTAGAAAATTATATAATAAATTATTTGGTTTATTAACAGTTGTATATTTTCTATTTCTATATTAATAAATGATAGCAACAAATAATTCATTGTTTATATTGAATATTTCTAAGACATGTGTAGCACAAAATTATGTCATAAAATGCAACTCTAGTTTGCTTTATAAGTAGAGAAAATATTATTTTAGATTGATTTCATTTAGTAGATAAAAATACTAAATTTCCTACATCAATCAAACGTAATCGATTTTATATCAATAATCAATTTATAAATAAGCATTTTGAATGGTTATTGATATGAAATAAACAATATTTTCAAGCTAATGTAATATTCCTAACTTTTTTTTAATATATCTTTTGTCTTTCTTACGTGTGTGTGTGTTTGTTTAAGTTTATTTATAATTTAAATAAAATGATTATTTATACAGCTTGAAAATTAGATAGCATACTGGAATGACTCAAAAATAATATAAATTAATAATAGCTGGATCATTAATCATCAATCTTCCTAGATTAGCATCCAATATTAGTATACAGTAACATAAAATAAATCTTAAGCATTTTTACTGCTATGAAAAATGTTTTCAATATCTGTTGCAAGGATGACAATTTGGGTTGTAAATTTTTCAAATGTAACAACAGAATTTCTGAGAATTAGTGACTTATGGTATTGTTTGAGGTCATTTTAACGGATTAACAATATTATAAACCACTTATCCCAATGCACTGGAATCGTCAAATAAGCAGCAATGCAGGAAAAACATTATGTCAGAAATATTGCCGTATAAATATTCTGGAATTCTTACATTGCTAATCTTGGGCATTTGGAGAAAAAGTACGATTTTAAGATAAAATCACAGATAATTCCTGTCCATTTGTTGACAATAAACCTCTTCTTAGTTTTCTCTCATAGATTATCAAAGGGAATTATCCATTATCCACAATTGTGTACAATGTGAGCTTGCATGTCCTTCTAGAGAATAGTTACTATTCACAAAAAATGAAACAGTTGCTAGATGCTGAGGTTTGCAATGCTTGTGGATGAAAAGCAGGCAACGAAGTAAATGGTCTTTTTCAAGTCAATTGTCTGAACTGATAAATTTTACTACCTGAATGAGGTATGCTTATGTTTTTGCACGTTGTAAAACATTCCAGAGTATTATGGCCAGAAAAATTAATTCCATTATAATTACTAGCGTGTTTGATAAATAAACCACATTTCTTAGATGTATGCTATATTATAACTCAAACGTAATGTTTTTAGTCAGAATTTATATATATATATATATATATATATATATATATATATATATATATATATATATATATATATATATATATATATATATATATATATATTCATGAATTCTTTAAATTTTTATTTCTTAATATCTATGACGAAAAAAAGAACAATATAAATTACATTGAATATTTAAACATGAATTACTTTCAATTTTAATTTAATCTCTATTCCTTCTATCAAACATATTGTAATAAAATATGAATTATTATACAAATGAAATAATTGCAAAATTTTAGCTGAAAAATTATAGCATCATAAACCTGAATTATTTATTCAATACAACGTTAATATGCATCTTTTAATTAAAATTATGAAGGAAATTTTAGAAGAAAGATATCCTTATTTGAACCCAATTACTGTTTTCAAACTAATCATGATTTCTACAGTTCCTACAAAAATTATTTATAAGTAGTCGTGCCTTTTTCAGCAATTCATTTTATGTAAAACTAAAACAATTACTATTTTAATAGCATATTCGAATATTTTGTTTTGTCAACTTAAAAATTAGTCATAATAATTTTGTTTTTAAATAATTTTTATCCTTAAACTAAAGATGGAATTTAAACGATATATATTTTCCAAACAACAATTATGGTAGTATTTCCTGACCAAAATATATTGGCGTAAAACATTCATCACTACAAATGTTTTTAAATCAAAATTGCCTCTGAAGCTATTATAGTAATGGTTTGTATTTACTTTCAAAATATTTTCATTGGAAATCATTTTTATACAGGAAGTGACACTTAAATATTGCTTCTCTCACTTTTGCGATAAAATGAGGGGCAATCCTATTATTTAACTAGTACTGTACTTTTTATTTTATTATTTTAGCAATATGTTTTTATTTATCAGAGCTATTAGAAACTATTTGTGAGAGAGTTAGCGGGTTTATATGTTGTTATTTAATGTTTTTCATTTGTTTGCTCGTATTTTCTTTATTAAATGTTTGTTTATCGAATTTCTGTAGCGTTTTCCCATACGAGAATGTAACTTTCCTTAATGATTACTTTTGAAATAATATTTAATCAAACAACGTATTGTGACCACCATTAATATATCAATAAAGGTCATTTATTTCATTGCTATCGGGGACTAGAAAAATTAACTAAGCATGTAGTACTATAAATTCTACATATTTTGTTGCCATTTATGAGTTAGGAGATCATACAACTCATTTCTGAAGAAAAATAAACTGTTCGTCTTAGTTACTGAAATCATTTATGTTTTTTTATCTCTTCGAGCTGAAAATTTAAGAATCATCCATAACAATAAAAAACTGATAACTAGATTTTCAAAGAATTAATATGCACTTTTAAGAGAGTTATTTTTATTAATTTTATTATTTTTCATTTTTATTATTTATTGATTTTTATGTTTTAAGTTTTTATCACAAAAGCGATAGTATAATTTCAATTACAAATTTCTATAAAAATCCATTAAGGTTACTTTCATTTAAAAAAGGTATTTTTATTTTTAATTAAGCTAACATTTCGAAGCATAAAAAAATTTTAAACAATATATGTTTAAGATAATTTTATCATTATTTAGTTTTTCCGGTGATTTATATATATTATTATTTTTATAATTTATTGTAAACATTTATTTTCATCTATTAAAGTAATAAAACCATATAAAGAAAGAAATAAAAATAATATTTTTTTAGTATAATGAACTCTAAATATTTCGAGCAGTTTTTCCAGTTGTTTTAAAATTTAAAAATTCTTCTTATCAATTAACAAATAAATATCTACCATATGAACTAATTACAAATAAAAGGAAAATTTATTAATTTATATTTCCTTTTAATGAATAGTAATTAATGAAATAACATCACTTCAAATACCAGCTTTAATGAAATAATAAAGAGTTAAATATTATATTTTCATTTATAGAATGAAAACTTAACTTGAAGAGTGAATTTTTCCTAAATAAGTAGCTTAAGTTTACTTTTACATATTTTCAAGAAATTCTAACAGTTAATTATTTGCATTCTAAATCTTTGAATTTACAACAGAAATCAAACAGTTATATTGGTCAAAATGTCACAATGTTATTGTGATGATTTTATTTCTTCGCAAGGTAACACAATATTTATAAAAAAATGTTGAAATACCTCAGAATATTTCAAGAATTGAAAATATAAGTTATTAGCTTATATTTTCAATTCTTATGCCTAATTTTATTTCTTAATATACCTCCAAATGGACTATGGTCTGTTTCGTTTTTGGGAGAGCGTTCTTCAAATTTCATTTTCAACATTCATAAAACCAGCTCTTGTTCATCTTCCAACTATTGTTCAAATCTAATGATTAGTTTTGAATTTTACAGTTTTTCATTTTATTGAGTATATGAATCATGTGATTAGAAACTACCTGATTTATCACTAACATTTAAAAAATGTACATAATTTACAATGAATTTAAATTTTAATCAAGATTGCTGAATATCGCAAGTTTATGAGAAGACAAATGGATTTGTAATCTATTTCCTATTTACGCAAGAAATGTCTTTAGGTGCGATGTTCACTCCACTGCCCCAAACGTAACCCTGGGCATATTAGTATTGCCATTACCTGTGACATTGTAACTTGTCTGTTTCCACATTTCACACATTGAATAAGCGCACACACACTCTTATTTATTTAGCAATTTGATAAATAGTTGACTTTAACCAAAAAATTCCAACTATATTCCGAAACTCCTTTTCTTATTTGACCCAATCATTTTTTAAAATGACATGTTTTTTCCTACGTTGCAAAAACTAATCTATTAAAAACTAAAAATTCTGAAACTCCACAAAATAAACATTAGTAGCACTATTGACGTCAAAATTAAAAAAAATACTTTGCCACCAAAACATTTTTTTTTAATTCGAAAAATATTATAGAAATTTATGGAAAACAAGTCGGGTGTTTTGAAGTGAGGTAAGAGGAATGGATGGTGTTATTCAACCTATATATATTTAATTGAGATTACTGATGCAATGGTGTAATAAATAACTAGTGCAATGGTGTAATAAATAACTAGTGCAATGGTGTAATAAATAACTAGTGCAATGGTGTAATAAATAACTAGTGCAATGGTGTAATAAATAACTAGTGCAATGGTGTAATAAATAACTAGTGCAATGGTGTAATAAATAACTAGTGCATTGGTGTAATAAATAACTAGTGCAATGGTGTGATAAATAACTTTTTTCAATCAAAAGGAATTTTTTCTTTTAACATTTAATATAAATGGTTTAATTATCTAATTTATGTCTACAAAGTAATACAGAACAAATAAAATTCATTTTCTGAGCTTGAATTTGCCTAAATATTGCATTTAAATCGTTACATGAGTCCCTATTTTATCTCAAATCTGCATTATATCCTCTATTGTTACAATAATTTTTGCCAGTGCAAGTGTTCTTCCAAATTATTAGAAAAAAAAGAATTTCATTTATTAGCCTACTTAGCTCTCGCATTTCCTTTTTCACGCATCGACACATGGTTCTTAACTATCATACCATCTATATCAAAGAGAAAACATACATTTAAAGTACAAAACGTTGTTACTTTAAATGGATAAATAAATCTCAATGAAGTCTACAAGAGTTTTAACCATTCCCTTAAGGTAACTTAAAATTCAGCAAAAAATCATTTGAAAATATATTTTACTTCCTCATAAATTATAAATTGAACTAAGTTGGTCATAAGAATATCATCTCACATTTTTTAAATATCAATATAATAATTTTTAATTTTAATTTAAAAATCTTGTATTTCCTTTGTATTCATAGAGCAGTCAAAGTCATAAATATATGTATGTTATTGTTCTTGTTGGCTTATCATCTCTAAAGATATAACATTTGTCTGATCAACACCAGTAAATTGTTGACAGTTAAAAAGTCAATGACTAGCATGTGATTTGAGGATAAATTCACCCGAGATAGTCCAACGGAATCCAAAACATGTTTCGATGAGGCTGGATGGTCACAACAATTTTTACAAGAGGGATAATTTTTTGTATCACATTCAAATAATAAATATTTTAGATATTCACTTGAGAATCTGGCCAAGGAAGTTTGAGACTTTCGGTTACATTTTATTTTCAGACGAGTTCTAAGAGATGTTCCAGAGTTCCATTGATGGTTGGTGGAATTTGCCAGATTAAATGTACTTTTAATTTTTTATTAGAATAAAGTTTGTGTTATGTAAGTGATGCACCTATGGGCGTATCTTTCTCAATGCCCTCTTTGGCCTGTCGATCTACGGTTTCATTGCCAATAATATTTACATGCGATGGAATCATTTAGAAATGTACATAATGTTATTGGAAGATAAATTTCAATTTTAGCAGAAAAGATAAACTTGTTTCATCATTTGTAGAGGACCAATCATTGAGATGTTGCAGTACATTACGGCTGTCTGAGAAAATCCATTGTTCTCCAAAATCACAGTTGATGGAAATGATAGCAGCAAGTCCCACCTTAATCTCTATCAACTCACTTCTGAACATCAAACAAGTATCAAGGTTGCGTTGCTATAGCGTAATTTCAGACTGAGAGGTTTTGATTTAGATTCCGCTCCCAGTACGGTTTTTTGTACGACTTTCATCGGTTTACATTTGCACAGCATCGCAATCAGATGGGCAGTTAATAATTTTTAGTCCTAATTGTCTAAGATTATCTGCGATGCGAGTTTCCTTGTTTGCAGTGTAATTCAAATCAAAGTGGAAGATGACTCCCAAAACAAGATCTTAAAGATTGAGGTTCAATCTCGATAGAAATAATATTTTGAGATTCTGCCAGGTTAAAAGGTGTGAATTTATTTAATCTTTGATTATTGTGCCAATTGTGTAAATACAAGAAGGCACAATGTTTCGGGCCATAGCTATAAATTTTGTAAAAGTATTTAACTAAATTAGCTCTTCTTCAAATGTGCAATTGTTGTTTGTCTTGTATAATTCAATAATAGATGGGTAGCTATTTTTGAGTCCTAGGATGATACGAGCGGCACTTAGCTTTCGATAAAATAAGACTTGAATAAGTATTGTTCTGATTTCAGAAGATTCATTTCAAATGTGCAGGAATAAATCGGTTAACAATATTCAAGAATAGGTCTTATAAATGAAACATATTTGGTTTTGAGGATGTTTGGACCATCACCCCAGTCTCTGTTACCCAGATATTTGAGAATGTTACTGGTTCTTACTTGGTTTTGAAATTCGATGTTCGATATGCTTGTTACAGTTGAATTCAGGCTTGAGATTAAAACTGAGATATCAAGGATGTTTTTCATAGATTAGAGACTGGGAATTGAAAAACAACATTGGTTTATAGTAAATAGGTGCTTACAAGTGGTGAAATTGGTAACTATTTATTTTACTGGATTGAAGGTCAATTTGTGTTCTATTACAAACTGACACATTACAGCCAAAGCACAGTTGAGTTCGGTTTGGATGTAATTAACATTAGAGCCTGACTTCCAGAGTACAAAATCATCAGCGAAGATTGCTATGTCAACAAGTGTTGGTTTCTTTTTCTCAGCTCCTGCCAAAAATAGAGAAAAGAGAGTAACATTCAAGACTGATCCAGGACGAGCGCCCTGTCCCAGAATAAAAGGATCCGAAAAGATCTTGTTGAATTTAACTCTGATAGATCCTTCGTGACGGAAGTCAACAATATGTAAAATATTTTATATAATATTTATAATATGTATCATATTTTATAAATATATAGATAATATTTTCAATTACATGCATACTATATGTAATTCAGTATGTTATAAAACATATGTGCAACATTTTTTAAAGTATAAACAAAAAAAAAATAAATATGCTAATATAAATCATGAATTTAATAAAAAAAATATAAACATTTAAAAAATTCATGAATGTTTCTATATTAATTTAATTTAATGAAATTAATTAAAATCAATTACAAGTGATTATAAAACACATTTTGATTTACATTTTTAAAATTTCTTAAATTTATTTTTAATTTTTTTTCTTTACAAAGTAATTAA
The DNA here is from genome assembly GCA_030067965.1 of Latrodectus elegans. NCBI lineage: Eukaryota > Metazoa > Arthropoda > Arachnida > Araneae > Theridiidae > Latrodectus > Latrodectus elegans. The sequence continues at coordinate 33,796,422 of CM057813.1, forward strand.
AATTTTATTCAGTGCAATTAAGTAATTAGTTCCTAAAATTAGTCTTAAAAAGACCAAATTTAAAAAATAATTTTTATGAAATTGTATTTATCAGATTATAACATGAACTACAATGTAAAATATACATGAATTTTAAGAAAATGTATAGACAATTTTATAATACTTTATGCATAATAACATGCCTTTATTAAACTTTAGTTTAAGTATTTAGGTTTCTAACCGGAAACAAAAAAAGAGTATTTCCTTACATATTATTTCACATTAAGTTGAGAGATTTTATCTCAACAATATCATTTCTTAATTTAAATTAATTAAAAAAATATTATTTAAGAAAATATTATTTAAAAGAAAATATTATTACCACTTAGACACCGTTTTCTTCAAAACAATCTCATTTATATAATATTTCACAAATAATTTCTTCTTAATTCCCGATAAAATAAAACTTGAATAAGTATTTTGTTATTTTACATGAAAAACAAAATGGTTATTTTTAATTAAAACCTGGATCTGAAGAATTTTAAAATAAATAGTTTAGTAAAGATAAATTGTAAATAAATCTACGAAACGCATTTCCATAAAGCAATACGCGCGGTGAATATTAAAAATCTCATAATAGTCCCTGGCCGTTTAGATGGCCACTACGGTGTCAAATTGTTTTATAACAAAATTTTATATTTTACGGATTTAGAATATACATTATTAAAAGATTAGTAAAATATAATTCAATTAACTTTAAAAAAATCATATAAGCTTATTGAAACAAATGAACCTTTGTGAGCAAAGTTTACTACATAAAAAGTCAGAGATTTTTTTTATTATGTACAATTTAAGATTAACTATAGTTAATCTTAAATTGTACATAATTTATAGCATAATTTGAGAGAATAACATGCAAAAATTGTGCATTCTTTAAGAGAAAATCTGTAAAAACTTGTTAATAAAAAAACATTGAAAAAGTATATATGTTATAAACTAAGGCAGTTATTGCGTATTAATGTAAAATTTCCAACATTGTATTTTTCACTTAATATAAAAAATAATAGAATTTAAAGGACATATTCTTAAAATTAAATTTCCGCTTTCTAGTAAAGGAAACAACTGTTCATGTTTTCTAAATAGATTTTTCAATAAATCAGATACAGAATATCCTTCAGTTTGTAACAAAGAAATGAAAATAATGGTAAACATCGGAGAAAAATATATTATAAGAAGAACATAAAAGAAACACAAGCTTGATTTATTTGCTTTGGAGATTTTTGAAATGAACTTATAAAATTTGGATAAAAAAATCTATATTCTTTCTTTGTTTCAAAAGGAAAAAATAAAATGTAACTTCGTATTTTGTTTCCCGTTCAGTTGTGTGATACTTCAAATTTATTATTTTAAAATTCTTGCTTAGAACATCAAAAGAATTTATACTTGATAGAGTTTGGAAAACACCAAAAGCTATAGAAATGGAAAATGACATTTTATTAGCCTATTGAGCTAAATTGCTGAATGAATGATTTCTAGATTTATATAAATTAAATTTTAAGCAGATAAAAGTAAACTAAAATTAAATATAACTCCAAATGTGAAATATGCACTCATGGTAAATGCATTGAAAAAAATACTATGTAATATTTCAGTTATATTTTATTTTACAAGAACTTTAAAAACGTTATTAAATAAAAATAATCTAGTTTAAAATTATTACAACATTAGTGACAGTTATATTAATTTCTAAGAAATATTATTAAGAATGCAACATTTTTACTTATTACATAAATTATATTATTCCTGAATATTATTTCTTGCATGCATTAAAATACCATGCAATAATTACTGGTATTATTAAGGGTATTATTTTATTAGAATTATGAGGTATATTTCCTTTTAATTATAATTAATTAAATATAATTAAGCAATATATAAATTTTTAATTAAATTAATGAAAGTAAATAAATGAAATAAATAATATATGTTCAACATATTAAAATGATATTTAAATGCATTAAATATTTTAACATTATTTTTAAAATTTTCTATTCAAATATTTATTACAAAATTATAATATCGCTAACTGTGTACTTTTTATAAAATTAAAATGGTACTGTTTCATAAAATTTCCTTAATCTTAAGAGTATTTAATTTTTATTCAAATAAAATGTGGGCTTTCTGTAAGGAATTAAGTATCCTTAATAACCCTATTTACGCATTATATTTTTATAATTATTTTTAAAATTATATTGCCATTATTTTCTTACACTTGACAAAAGAAGTTAATATACTAGATTCATGCGAAATCCATATCTGTATTTACTCATATCAGGCCAAATCAGATATACTTTCCAAAGTAAATAAGTAATTTAAGCAGCTGTGTTATTGTAAAACCAGTGACTAATTTGACAAAGTTTTTTTAGTTATATATATATAGGAATAGTATAAATACGTTTAATTTTTTGTTAGATCAACATATAATGTGAAATATTCCAAAATGTGATTTTTCGAGTTTCCTTATTAATTCTTTAACTCATTCAGTTTTGAGAATTATACTATTTTCTGATTTCAGACATCTCTCTTAGTATCGGCAGCAAAATGACGTTTTGTTGTCGAGGTCGTTTTTTTGCCTTTTTAACAGAAAATCTACCTGTAGCACTAAAAAGGTATCAATAGTTGTAAATAATAGGAAATTAATATGAAACTCTAACCAATATATTTCTACCCCACTTGTCTTTTAATCTCTCAAATAAAGCTCCAATCTGAAAAAAAAAACTGACTTTAAAACTATATTTGCCTTTAGCAGCATATTTTATGTCAAGGAAACAAGCATATGTAAAATAGCTTACAAACCCAAATAAGGAACTAAACTACTTGGAATAAATTATTAATACGAACCATAGAATTCAATAAATGTTTTCATTCAATAAAAAAAAATGGTACACAAAATAACTATCAATGACTCTACAAAACTATAAATCAATCTAAAAAAATATATGATTTTACAATACTATAAATCACTCTACAAAAAATCTAAGATTCTACAAATAAATATTTAAAAACTGAGTTACAAAAATTGCCTGTATTGTACATTGTGGCGCTTTACAATCTATAAAATGTGAGAAAAGAAAAATACTAACACATGCAATCTTTCAATTAAGTTATTAATGTTTATTTACATTAACTTCTCCGGTAAAGAATTAGACTACATTTAATGTGAACACCATTCTTTGAAGTAACACCGTGCATTCTGTGTAAAACTTTTGCCTCCGCCATGCGTAACACATCACGAGGAATATTTCGCACTGTCTTTGCCATGTTGTCCTTTAGAATAAACAAATATGATACTCCACCAACATAAATGTACGTTCCGGTAATGTGAGAGACATGGCCACTGGAACTGGTTTACTTCAGCTGAGATTATTTGTCGGATCTATCTACTATACTTGCTTGTATAGCCCTTATTACATTATTTATATACATATTTTATTTATTCCTTTTTTATACGCCTCATGTCAATGCACAACATTTTCTTTTTTCTTTGATACCCGTGTTTAATGCTAATTTTCGTTATTATAATATACAGCAGCGCCAACAAATGCCCTAGCGATGCCTTTTGGAACTAATATTTTTTTACGGAATCCTTTTTTCCCATGTCTTGATTAGTTTAAATACCAAGTTTGATGATATTTCAGCTAGGAGATCGTGCTAGAAGTTTCTCGAAACACTGTCACTTTTAAAAAGAAAACCCTGTATACATATATACAATTA